>PVJX010044737.1:0-13043 GCA_004027295.1 Dolichotis patagonum
TATCTTTTAAATCAACCAAATTCCTCTCTGGAGTGGTAATGGGGAATTCTAGGATATGTGAGGTTTTGAGCTGAATCAAGCTACAAGAGAAGAGCAGAAATGACCAAAGCACTGGAGGGAGAAAAGTCAGTCAGTAAGGGGTAGAAACGAGGCTCTGCGGGGGATTCCAGTTGCAGTTCAAGTTTTGTAGGCAGACCAGGAATGGAGTTAAAGGCAAGGGCCATCTGTGCGTCTTTCTGTCTGACTCCTATTCCAATTTAAGAACCTGGGGCAGGGGTGGGTGTTGCACAATCTCCATTTGAAAGTATTTGAAATCATGTACTCCAGGATAGTTGTTTCGAGTTTTTGAAAGTCTGTAAACCTCTCGACATTTTCAAAAGATCCTTGTATCAAGTACGTATGGAGGGAGATCAAAGGCCAGCTGGACAACTCCAGTTGTAACTCATTTTTTTTTTTCTCCTGTGGAAATTGCTGAATTCTTGTGGGTTTTAGAGTCACCAGGGAGGTCGACATTCTGATTCTCCTCCTCCTGTCCCACGTGAGTGTCCGTTGGTCTGCACCCGGCTGCCCGGTTTAGTCTCAGGCGTGTCTGTTTTCCAGGTCATGATCTTGCTGTGCAATCAGCAGAGCTTCATCTGCACACATGTGGACTACTGTCATCCTCACTGCTGCCTGCACCACAGCCGCTCCTGTGCCCGGCTGGTCAGGGCCATCAAGCTGCTCTACGGAGACAGCGTGGACTCCCTGCGGGAGAGCAGCGGCCTGAGCAGCATGGCTTTGCGGGGCAAGAAACAGAAAGAGGTGAGAGAACTGCCGAGAGCTGTGTGTCCAGGAGGAGGCACCAGTCCCGGGCCGCCTTCTCTCCAAGTAAAGATGGTCAGGCAGCTGCAGTGGTGCAGACCGAGCTCCAGGTGTGTGCAGTCCTGAGGCCAAGACAGAAGACAGCACAAAGCATCGTCTTCATTTTCACAAGTGAACGTGGAGTCTTTCTCTAGTTTTGTCCTATTTCTGGGGAGGGGTTTAATGAAATTGCAAGGGTCTTTATAAATGAAGAAGGGAGTCAGGTAGAGAGGGATGAGGTGACGGAAGCAGAGGTCAGAGGTCAGGGCAGTGCACGTCATGAGGCAAAGAACAGCGGCTGCCCCTAGAAACTGGCAAAGACAAGCACATGGAGTGGCTCCCAGAGCCTGCAGGAGGAGCAGAGCCCTGCGGATCCCATTAGGGTCCTGGGCCCCGGAACTGCAGGGTAAGACATTGGAGTCATTGTGAACCACGAAGTGTGTTACGGTCATTCATTACAGCAGCAATAAGTAACTAATGCAGTTTTGTGTTAGGGATCCAGCAGTGAGCAGTCTGATGTTCACAGACAAATCAGAGTGGTGGAGGTCGAGTCAGACTCAAGGAAGTGCAGCTGGCTTTGTTGACGGCTACCCTGGGCAGCTGAACTGGCAGAAGGTACAGACAGTAACCAGGGCTGCTAGGTTCCTGCGATGAAAGCCCTGACTTATCCACCTGCCCTTGAGAGACACGAGAACCGAGATGCATGACTGAACGCCGTGGGTTACCCCACAGCTGCTGTTCCCAGATAGTTTTTTGCAAAGAGATTTTAGGGTGACACCTATTTGTTTCCACAAGTATTCATTATGCACCTGCTGTTGGCACAATATTTGGTCAGATATTCTGTAAAAAGCAAGTAGGAGCAAAGGAAGTTTCTGCTAAGGAGTTCACCCAGAAGGTTGGGCTAAGAATAGGCCGTGAGGCATCTGTCAAACAGCTAGAGAATATGAGGGATGAAAACAGAAGTGCAGTTGGCTTACATAACCAGGCCTTGTGCTACAGCAGTCACAAAGGGACTTTTTGAAATTACAACTTTTTATTATGGAAACAATACATATGCACTGGAGAGGTTTTAGCTAATGTGAGAGATCCTACAGAAAAAATTGTGTCTCTCATAAGTGTGCTACACTAGCTTCTGGGATATGGTCTTATATTTTTTCTAAATGTGTAATGAGGACATGAGATATATAGGTATCACTGACAGAATGCTGTTTGTTTGTTTGTTTGTTAGTGTTTACAGTGTTGTGAATTGAACCCAAGGCTTTGTGCATGCTAGGCAAGCATTTGACCTCTGAGCTACATTCCCAGGTGGACAAAATGCTTTTTTAATTTTTAACAAGATTTATATGAGAGATATTTTTCTCTTCATTTTCCAGGTGAAAACCTCAATGCTCAGAAAAATGAGATTGTCCATAGATCACATCTGTAACACAGTCAGCTGGACTTTAACTTAGAAATATGAAATACCAAAATCAGAGCTTTTTAATTATCCTGTAGTGCATCTCATATTATCAAAACTGTATAAATTCTGAGATTATGAAAATAGGGAATAGGTCAATGTAAGTTACAATAAAGTGCATGAACTACTGATGAAGGACATAAACTATATGTATATAAGTTTTTGTGCATGCATTTCTATGTGTTTATTAATACATATTTCAAACATAAAGAATACTACATTCAAAGAAAATCAACAACTTTAAGAGAAAATTATATATTTTGGAAATTGCAAAAATATGCACATCTAAATGAATGTTCATATTCTCTATACACAATCAAAATTTTTATTGCTATATTTTGGCTTAAACTACGCTTTCATCTCTAGTTGGTATATAACCAAACACAAATAGCCTTTAAGATCCAACTCAAAGACCATCGTCTCTCTAAAATATTTTCTGATCTCCCTAGTGGTAAGTACAGGATATATTTCAGGGGAATGATAAATGTTATTGTTTTTCCTCCCTTTGTCTAAAGTACAGTGGTACTTGTGATTTTCCCATTCTTCATTCATTTGCTCATGTATTTTTCTATTTATCTATCTTCTCATCTATTCAACACATTTTTAAGGAGCCTTTAGACTAGGCTGAGCCCATACTTTGTGCTGTGTGATAATAATGGACAAGAGATACAGTCCCTGCCTTTATGTAATATATAAAGTCTCACCTGAGAAACAGCCTTCCAAGTGGACGTAAAATTACAACAGCGATAAGGGCATTCAAGAAGTGTGCTCCAGTAAGAGTGGTTATTGGTGAGGCTTTGAGTTTGACAAAGGAAATAAAAGACAGCCTTTCCAATAAGTAGTCTTCACCTGAATGAGGCCTCGATGTTAATTCATTGTAAGACTTTCCAACCAGTTGGAGATTTAGCTCATCGGCTTAAGCACCTCCCTAGCAAGCATGAGGTCATGAGCTCGATCCCCAGTACCAAGCAAAACAAAACAACTTTCCAGCCAGAGAGAAGAGGAGCACAAAGGACTGTAGCTGGACCCCTGAGGACGGTGACACATGATGAGGCTGTGTGGGCTAATAAAGACTACACCACCCAGGGCCAGGAGAAGGCTGAACTTCTAGCCTTTGAGTAGAGCCCCACATACTCTGCCACTTAATCATGAGCTCTCCGAGAACTGAGAACATCTTAGGCATTTGCTTCCCTGAAGCATACTGTCTCAGAGCACTAGTCATACTGACCCTCCAGCAGGGGGCCCATTGACACTGAGTGACCCAGCAGGGATTTCATTCTAAGGTGGTTCACACGTGTCCTGCTCCTGCCTCAGGCAAGACACCGGCATGAAGTGGTGGAAAAGGCTTCTGCCCTCCTGCTGTGGCTTACATCTCCCAAAGGAAAGGAAAGCAAGACAAGACTCTTCTAACCTCATGACATTTAGCCATTTGCATGCAAAGCTGAAAAGATGTGCTGAGTCTTCTGTGATACACATTTCATTTCCCAAATGCTAGCTTCCTGCTCAAATCTCCCCGCACCATGAGGTTTTTCCCCTTGCCTGTTCTGAATCTGTCACATAAATGAACAGCGCCCACATTTCCGGAAAAACAAAAAGCAATAAGTCAGGAGGAAAAGCAATGGTCCAATTAGCATCAACTGTGAGCCACTGCTATTTCATGCCTGCGTCTTCTTTAATTGGTTTTAATGGCAGAATATATTTATGGCAGCCAGTACATCTTATAATTCATCGAACCCCGATCGATCTGCTTATCTACACTTCAGTGTTCAGGAACTTGCTGTACATTCTTTTGGTTTATTTTAGCACACTTCCTACCTGAGGGTTTCTTAACATACTTAAACTGTGACCCTCTATGTATATATTACCGTCACCAAAGAATTCTGCCTGTATGTTTGCATTTTGTCCAAAACTATGTTCTAAATATAGTGAATGTTACATCAGTACTTGCCATTAGAGAAAGAGTTGATAAAACATTGTTTTCCCTTCAGCCAAAAAGAAGAGAAGGGTAAACGGTTATACATAGACATAAAAAGACAGCACCACACAGGGTAAATATTATGAAGCCACTGCAAACAGCAACGGGTTGACTAATCTCCTACGGAAACAGTATTTCCTCCCCCAAAACTGCAGGCAACACTATCATAGGACCAAGACCTGCACCTCGGTTTTATAAGCCAGAATGAGCCATGGACATAGCATGCATAAATTATGTGTCAGATAGTTGCGAAGTTCAAAAGCTGTCAGTCACCTTTTGGGAAATGTTGCCCGCTGTCAAAAAGATGTTCATGGTAAAATCCTTTTCTCAGAGGCAAAGTAGGCTGATTTCCACTTTGCCGACTTTTAAAAGTCTTATTATTTCTACAGTGACTCATCCTTCACAGGCTGTGTCTCCCTTTTTGACCTCCCTTGGCTTTTCCTTTGTTTTGTTGTTTGTGATCTGTCTCTCCGAAGGATGTACTCACCCCAGAAGCCAGCGTCTTAGATAGTTCCCTCCTCAGTCTATTTCCAGAGGTTGGCCCAGTTTCTGGCTTGTGGCTAACTCAATAAATATTCTCAACTTATTAAAAGAATAAGGAAAATTTTTTGAATGATTATTACTCTTTATAGTCAATATTCTCTTGCTTCCAAGAGTAGAGACGCATTCAAACTTGTCCACATAATTAAGTTTTTTCCCCCAAAGGATGCAACAAAATTTCATGAAATCACGGATAGAAAGGGAAACATCACCAAGTTTTAGGGGCTTGACAGCCAGAACTGTTTCCCATCTCAGGATGGACAACGTTTGTCATCTCTGATTCCTCCTGCACCTTCTTAGTGGAATCACTCATCTCTGCTCTCTGATAGCTCTTGTTTTATTCCTCTCTGACTGAAAATTTCAAGGTGGCATTTGCTTCTTGTCCTCAGCAGCCATCACTAAAAGATTGAGACTCTGAGCCCCTCCACACACTAGGACAGGCATTTGACGGGATCCACTCCTCCTCATTTAGAGGAGTGGATGACAAATCCTTACCCAGTCAGCTGATTTTGCATTGCAGATGTAATAAATAGTGGTCAAAATGAGAAGCCACTGAGTCAACAAAGATGGATTTTGCTAAGACATACACAACTGTAAGCATTCCCTGGTAGTCCTAACACATCTTGGGGCTCCATAGCTGTCTCCCATGGATGGTTAACTCTCTAGTAGAACTGTCTCAACAATTAATCATGTCCTCTTCTAATGATAAATTGTCTTTCATCTTAGTCTTTAGTTTCTCTGCCAATTCGTCCTTGACTTGTAATTTTAACCATTCACATGCATCTCACAGTGTAGTGAAATCTTTCTCGCTTTAAGAAGCTCTGACTAGATCCCATCAGGACTAGTATCCTCCATCCACTTCCTCTATCCTTCTATGGGAGTACTGCATCGTTACCACAGAAAAAAGCACCTAATCTCAGCTTTTAGTCTGACCTAGAGGTCAGTAGAGATACTTAGTTCCTCCACTTCACCGACTGAAGTCTTTATCACAGTGACTCTATCTCTCACAGCTTCCTTCCAAGTCTTACCATGATTTGAAAATAGCCACTGCCCTATCACTCTGCCATGAAAACTCTTCCAATTCCCTTCCATTTCCACTGAAACAAGTACCCTAATGGTTATAAGGTTACTAAAACACACCGTGCTTTCTTAGGAACCATGCCACCCTATTAAATGTTTGATACGTGGGAAGTTTGACTTACACCAGGAAGCAGAATTAAACACAAGCCCATTTCTCAGCATATTGAAGCATAATATAAATGTTCATCCTTTTTCCACTATGCAGAGTGTTTTCCTGTATTTGGTTACCATTTTTGCAATTTAATAAAATTAATAAAAATTACTTACAAGTATTCCTGAAAAAGACAAAATAGTGATGGTAAACCAAAGGATAAAGGGTGAAATGTATTATAAAATTTGAAAATCATATTTTAAAATAATTGTAATGACCTGCAAAATACTTATAAAATCACAATGAAATAAATTATTTAAGACCGTATTTCACATATATAGCACTATCACAGTTTTGCTAATATGCATACAGAGAATAAAAGGCCAAAAGGAGCCAAATAATGACTGTCACTGAGTTGGACATTCGTGGAATTTTTGTATTCTTTACAGTCTTTCTGTCTTTACCAAATGTTCTGTAATATACATGTGTTGTTTTAACAGGTTGAAAGAATAAAAGCAGAGAGATACTAATTTCTAAATATCTTGATTCTGAGGAACATCAGATACACCCCCACAATGACAGGAAAAACTATTGCTATCTATGATTTTAGAGCTGTTTTTCTGTATGCTGCTTTTTAAGTCACACACAAAAAAGTACAATGCACTATATCTGTCCTCAAATGGTATGTATTCCCAAGTATGCATCTCTGCTTTTTTTTTCTTCAGGAAACACAGCAAGAGTTCTTGTCTACCATGAGACTCATTGAAAAAGTTGGTACCACACCAGCCACACATAACAGGTTCATTGTCTTGAATCTTTTCACCAGAGTTTCAAAAGACTTTCTTGGAACATGCGTGTACTTTTAGATTTGCCTTTTATTTCAAAATATCTCCATCTATAACACTGTGATGCTTTGTCCAGGAATTCTTGAGTCTAGTTTTTTTATTCCCCTTGTCATAGAAAGAAAAGTGTTTCATTGACATGGCACTGGAAAAAAGCAGATGCGCTTTCTTCTGTGAGGGAGAAAGATTCGCTCTTTGGACATCCTGGGGTGCAAAAGTGAGAAGACTCAGAACTCAGGATGAATAAACAGAAGGCTGGCAGGAGGGACACTGCTTTGAGTTCCCAAGGAGTCAAAGGAAAGCGTTGTCCCAGCCCTCCTGATGGAGTTGAGTTGGGTTTATCCTGGACCCAGAGACTCTTTGATAGAATGCATTTTGTCTGACTTACTGTTTTAAAACATTTGTATTTTTAACTGCTTGGTGGTGTATAATTAACTCTGAATTGAAAATCAGGCGATTCCTGGCTTTTCCTCACTTTACGAATAGCCACCTTTGTAACTTGGTCACGTTAGTTCACCCCTCTGGATTTTAGTTTCCTCACATGTCAAATGAAGAGCTTGTTACCAATGATCTCTGAGTTCACGTTCATCACAAAATGAACATCTGCTCCAAATCTCAGAAAATATGAAAACCTCTTAAATCTTTCTTCCCATGGAAGGTGGTTATTTGGAAAATGGGAGAGAAATAGAGCCCCATTGGTTTATGGGAAAAGAGGATGCCTTCACTGGATAATTCATTCTCTTCCCAGTGCTCAGACAAGTCATGCCTGAGGACCCCTTCCCTGAAGAAGCGAGTTTCAGACGCCAACCTGGAAGGGAAGAAGGATTCGGGGATGCTGAAGTATATCAGGCTTCAGGTATTGGCACCTGGTTCAAAGGTGTTCATACGGCGCTCTCACGAGGAGGCTCTAGGTAGCCTGTTTGTTTGGGACAGGTGATACAAACTGGCGTGGTGTTGGCCCCACCCCTTCGCTGGTGAGCAGGAGTTTTACCAGGTGTGCGAGGCAGCATGCCCTCCTTGCTGGGCAGGCAGCTTCCACAGATGGCTGCGGGCTGGGGCAGGACCTTGCCACTGGGGGAGCTGACTGCCTGCCAGTGTGGGCGGCTACTCATGTAGTTTTGGAATTCGTCTGGATTTGTATCCCACGCTATTGCACTGCGATTAGGGACAACCTTTATCTTAGTCTCCTCATCTATAAAGTGGGGATTCTAGCACTGACTTAGGTTAAAGAATTTATGGGTAAGTTGAATAAAATGGTTCAGTTACTTATGCAGTGCTTGACACATTGTATATTGCAATTACAGCCCTAAGCTCTAAATTGTAATAACTTTCGCCTTTGAGGCAGAAGTTGGGAAGCTTTCATGTCTTTCTGGAAGGTATTTAAAATAACTTGCCACCACTTACACTTACCATCTAAATGATCACCATAAGTATCTGAAATAATGGATTAAATAGGGTTTTGTGGGTGGAGATTGGATCATAACTATCACATATAATGTTTCAAATAGAAATGCCATCCAAGTTCATACTGGCTTAGAAAACTAATTTTCTAAGTGAACTGCCTCATAAATTAGAGACTGCATGTAGCTTTCAGTGGAAATATACTAAGAGGAAGGAAAAAAAGAAGACTTGAAAAGTCCTGTGGACTTTTAGTATCTTTCTTTTCTTGTAGACTTTTACTTACTCTGCAGTTTATTCCTCGGGTGATTGCAGAGCTGTTTTTATGATTTAAAAAAATTACACAATTAGCATTTTTTCTTGATATGTATTTTACCTAACAAAATATAAAGCAGAAGGTCATTTAAGGAAACTGCAGAGAAGGGAAGTAGCGTGTAAGTTTTAAGAAGGCAGTAATCAGTGTCATAAAGGATTTTAAAACCCGTTTTCCCTCTTTTTCCCAGGTGATGAGCTTATCGCCGGCTCCCTTGTCTCTGTTGATCAAGGCAGCACCAATCCTGACCGAGGAGATGTACGGAGACATCCAGCCCGCTGCCTGGGAGCTGCTGCTTAGCGCGGATGAGCACATGGCAGGGGCAGCAGGTAAAGAAAGACCCCCAGGCACCTGGCTCCTGCGGCCCCTGCCAGTGCCGATCCAAGTGTCGAAACAGCAGAGAGAGACATTGTTCTCGGTTTTTTCTCCCAGGTCAGGTTGACAGCAGTTGTTAGATGTCTAGGTAGAGTTGTGCACTGCAGGAAAGCCAATTTGGACCGCTTCCTTCTCATTTGGTGGTGTGGTTTGCACAAGAGCAGACCTCTCGTCGTATGTGTTGCTTAGCTTTCTATCACATGCCCACTGACCCCATTTCTTCTCATTGAGCCGCCCCATTTCCTTAAGACCCCACAGACTCCTGGTATCACTCTGTGGGTGACAAGCCTTTAGCACACAGGCCTTTTAGGGACAATTAATATCCAACCATAGTAGAGTGTTACCAAATCATTCAGAATGATGTTCCCAGGGACCTACATTTTCACGAAGATAGCATACACATATCATGGAATTCTTGTTTGTGTATATAGGCACATGGGCATTTCCATAGGCATGCAAATTTGCATATATATATATACACACACACATATATGTGTAAATATATATATATATATATATATATATATATATATATGGTGTACCCTAGGCCTACAAGGATTCCTGAGAAACAAAAATTCCTGAGGAAGGGAATGACTGGTCTTGGAGACTCAAACCATTTTGTACCATTTGAGTTTTAACATATGCATTTCACAATTTAATTACCTATCAGTATATGTCCATGTATTAGTATGTATATGATACAGGTTTCTGTTTTCACACAAATGAAACATACTATAAAGACCTTTGTGCATTTTTATTTATTGGAGACTAATTTTTAACATCAGCTTATAGTTTTACTTCACTCTTTAATGGCTACAAAGTCTCCTGCTAGATGAATGAAAATACCATAGTTTATTTACCCAGGACTTGTAAATTGAAATATGAGTTGATTTTAGCCTTTTGCTGTTTTATATCATACTGCAACAAATAACTTTGTTAAAAAGTTGTGTTCATTCACATGAAAGCTCAGGTGTTTGCTTCTCTACTGTGTGCTTCTCAGAGGCAGCTGCAGGAGCTCAAGGAATGGGACAGTCATGGAGGGACTTCCATGGAAAATGCACACAGCGAACTGGGCCTTGAGAACAGCTGGAAATTGGCAAAACAGGGCAGATGATTTGGGCATATTTGCATGGGTTTGGAAATGCACTGGGCTTATTTGGAAAGCCTGAGGTGACTGATGTGATGAATGGGATAAATTATGACGCTGAAGCTAGTAAGAAAGACCAAAGATAGAGCTACAGTCTGGGAAGACGCTGGTGTATGTGTTAGCTGGCTGTGTGAGCAGGTGGGGTCTCCAGGGAGAATCAGTAGAGAACTAAGAGCAGAAGGATGACCACTGAGCCACTGGCCTGCTCTACCTTCAGAGGACCAGAGAAAGAGACTGGCTAGAAAAAGACCAGAAAAAGTGATCGAGCTGTATAAACTTAACTGTCTCAAGCCATGGAGATAAAAGAGAATAACTCTTCAAACAGGTTCTTACCAAGGTAGTAAAGGAAAACAAGGACTGTAAAATACTGTTGCATCTGCTGATCGGCAAATATGACAAGAAAACTATTTTTATAAAGAGACGAAAGCAAAGCCCTGAAATGTTTTAAAGAATGAGCATTATCTCTGAAAGTTTAAGCAAGGTCCAGTATATTTTAATGGAAAGTGAAGAAAGGAGGGTGGGTAGTGATGTATGCAGCTGGTAGGCTAAAAAAGGATTATCAAAAGTTAATGATCATAAAAACATTTATAATAGTATCATGTTACATACACTATCTTGTTGCTAAGCGTTTTATAAATGAAGACTCAGAGGGAGAAACTGACCCAGATTTGCACAGAAAATCAAGCCCAGACCTTGTGACTGCCTCTGTGGATACCCTTCCCTTCACACCACGCAGCTGTGACGGATCAGGAGCACTTTAGAACTGTGTCCCACTCTTCCCTTCCCTTATTTCATGGTGCTTTCTAGTTTTGCTTTAAAACATCAACCTCAGAGTCAGGTGTCATCATCATCGTGGTCATCATCATTTTATTGACAGTTTACAAGTAAAGAAAGGGAAGCCAAGAGATGTTATGAGGCTTACCCAAGATCACAGAATAGAGAAGCGCTAGGGCCAGGACCCAGCCCCAGCTCTCCTAACACAGCTGCCTGAGCATGCTTTTAAGGCTCGAGGGAAGAAAATGAGAATTTCTTGATAGCTACGATTTCTCCACTTTGTCTGTCTATGCTTTAGAGTGTGTTTCTGTTTCATTGTTGATTAGCTTTATAATTTAATACGGCACCTGTCCTTTATCTTATTGAACAAACAACAAAAAAAGAAAAAGCCAGTATTATGACACAGGAACTCTCTTATTGCTTCTCAATCTCTTCTGTCTTTTGAAAGTATAGAAGTTTCTAATAGGATCTGACATGGACTTTGCTTTTAATGCATAGCTAATGAAATTGAGATAGTTTATTTAATGAACATCTTTATGTACCATCCTTGGGTTACTATTGATAATTCTAGCCATTTCCTAAAAAGCATATTACTGGATTTTTATCTGCTTTTTCCCCCTGGAATTCCCTTCCCACTGTGAGCTAAAGAGAGCTTTGCTTAGAATGAGTTACTGCCATGCTGTTACCTTTGCCCTAGCTGCTGGACAGCTGTGGAGAACCAAGAGCGACATTTGGTTTCCAATGCCTGAGGCAAGTGGGCTTTGGGAAGAGCTGGTGAAGTGGTTCTGCTGGCTCAGGGGGGTTTTCAGGAGCCGGGAGCAGGCCGCCCCTTGCGCCTCACCTCAGAAGCCACGGGGAATCTTACAAAGCACAGCTGCCATTCCTGTCTCTAGCTGCCATGTTCCTGCTGTGCGCCGTGAAGGTCCCCGAGGCCGTGTCGGACATGCTGATGTCGGAGTTCCACCACCCGGAGACAGTGCAGAGGCTGAACGCCGTGCTCAAGTTCCACACGCTCTGGAGGTTCCGCTATCAGGTGTGGCCCCGGATGGAGGAGGGAGCGCAGCAGATTTTTAAGGTGAGAGCCACGTGTGGGAATTACCTTCGCAACACCAGCCCCAGAGCCCCGGCGCGCAGCCTCAGCAATGCTTAGTGTTTCTCTCTGATTATTCATGCTCACTTAATTCATGCATGGACAAATTCTTCTTGCTAAAAACATTGAAATGTAAAAGTATATCAAGTAAGAAACCGATTTTCTGTAAGCCTGAACTAAGATCTTAGCGCCAACTCCAGAGGTAAGGACGTAAACATCTAGGTTATGAATTCAGGCGATTTGCTGGCTACACATAGATGTTTGCTGGCTACAGATAGATGTTGTGGGATGGACAGGGTGATTAGAAAGGTGGAAGTCATCATCCTGTGCCCCATAACAGGAAACCCCGGTAAACAAACCCATGCCCTGATGCTCGTTTAGTTCACGTCCAGTTGCGTAGACTTTTAAAGCTGCCTGGAGCAGATCGTGTGATAATTAGGCTCACTGCAGCCTTTACTGCCTCCTCCTCACACCTCTTCCTCTGCTGTCAACGGGCAGATCCCGCCGCCCAGCATCAACTTCACTCTGCCCTCGCCCGTGCTCGGGATGCCGTCCGTCCCCATGTTCGACCCCCCGTGGGTTCCGCAGTGCAGCGGGAGCGTCCAGGACCCCATCAGCGAGGACCAGTCTGTGAGTACCAGGCTCCCGGCATGGCAGTGAGTGTGCCCGGGATGACACTGTAAGCATACGAGACAGCGTGTTCACTCTTATCGTAGGAACAGAGTAACAGCGCAGAAAACCAGCCACAGGGTGTTTACTCCTGGGAATAGGAGGTGCTCACATCTGACAGTGCGTAGTTGGAGACTTCCAAGTTTGGTTTTTTTTTTTTTTTAAATAATTTTATTTAAAGAGAAAAAAACAAAACAGAATAAAGGGTAGTGACAATACAGTATTCCAAGGAAAAAAGGAAAACAACAACAACAAAAAAAACCTAAGAAATTATTACTTGACAAATTACATACTGACTTCTTGGAAATAGTTGTTCAAATTACAAAGTTAAAACATATAAAGTAGACATTCAAACAGTGAGACTGTTAACAGCTCTGCTCCACGATCTGACAAAAACAACAATATGGTCATCCATCTTACCCACTCAAATATACATGCAATTATATCAAAAGG
>PVJX010044738.1:0-13055 GCA_004027295.1 Dolichotis patagonum
TGGGGAGATATCTCGTGCAAGGCTCTGTAATCTCAAGATTCAGGGAGTCAGGCATCTGGAGACTGATTACCTAGGTGCCTGGTTGAGCAAGGGGCATCCGGAGGCTGCTTATCGGGGAGCTAAGTTATGCGGCTTGAGAAAACAAAGTTAGGACTGTAAGTTCTTTAGGCAATATGGAGGGAGGTTTAACTCTTTCACTTCCTGGAGTGAGATGGAATCTCAATAATGTTTTAATTTGCATTTCTCTAATGACCAGTGATGCTGAACATTTTTTTCATATATTTATTTGCCATTTGTATGTCTTCATCTGATAAGTGTGTATTCATCTCAGATGCCCATTTTTGGATTGGGCCTTTGAATTTTGGGAGGCCTAATTTTTTTCAATTCTTTTAATGTTCTAGATGAAAGTCCTTTGAGGGACAGTTGGCTAAGATATTTTCCCAATTTATGAGTTTTCTTTTCACTCTTTTGGAGATTTCTTTTGACATGCAAAAACTTTTTAATAAGACAAGATCCCAGTTGTTGATTCTGTTTTCTTGTGCAGTTTGATTTTTGTTCATGAATGCTCTGCCTATCCCTATGACCTCAAGATTTCTACCTACTTTGTCTTCCAGTAGACTTAGTGTTTCTGCTCTAATATTTAGATGTTTGATCCATTTTGACTTTAGCTTAGTGTGTAGTAATAGACATAGGTCTAGTTTTAGTTTTCAGCATATGGAAAACCAGTTTTTCCAGCACCACTTATTAAAGAGGCTATCTTTGTTCCAGTGGACATGTTTGGCCACTTTGTCAAAGATGAGGTGGCTGAGTATGTGTGTGGTTGTGTCTGCATCTTCTAATCTGCTCCATTAATCTTCAGGTCTGTTTTTATTCCAAAGCCATTCTGATTTTATCACAGTAGCTTTTAGTATAATTTCAAGGTCTGTTTTTATTCCAGTATCATTCTGATTTTTATCACAGTAGCTTTTAGTATAATTTCAAGTTGGGGATTGTGATGTCTCCTGCCTTACCTTTGTGGTCCAGAATTGCCTTTGCTATTCTAGCTTTCTTCTGGTTCCACATGAATTTTAGGAATGATTTCATTAGATCTATGAGGTATGCTAATAGTATTTTGAGTAGAATTGCATTAAATCTGTATAACAATTTTGGGAGAATAACCATTTTCACAATGTTCATTCTTCCTATCCATGAATAGGGAATGTCCATTTTCTGAAATCCTCTTTGAATTATTTTTTCAGAGTACTGTAATTTTCAATGTATACATCTTTTATTTCCTTCATTAGATTGATTCTTAAGTATTTCATTTTTTGGATGCTACTGTGAAGGGTATGATTTCTCTTATTTCTCTCTTAGTGAATTTGTTGTTTACAGGAATGCTATTGATTTTTGAGTGTTGACTTTGTATCCAGCTAAATTACTGAATTTGGTTATTACATCTAAAAGTCTTTCAATGGAGTTGTGCAAATAATGATAATTTAACTTCTTATTCCTTTTATTTCTCTCTTGCCTAATTGCTCTGGGTAATGTTTCCAGAACTATATTGAATAAGAGTGGTGATAGTCGACATCCTTGTCTTGTTCCTCATTATAGGTTGAAAGCTTTCGTTTTTTTTTTAATAGGTATCAGGGATCAAACTCATGACCGCGCGCTTGTAAGGCAGGCACTTACGCCACTGAGCTAAAACCCCAGCCCAAGCTTTCAGTTTTTTATCATTTAGTATGATATTGGCTGTTGGTTTGTCATACATGGCTTTTATCAGATTGAGGTAAAGACCATCCATTCCAATTTTCCATAAACCACATGAATGAGTGTTGGGTTTTATCAAAAGCTTTTTCTGTATCTATTTGAGATTATCATGTGATTTTTGTCTTTGTCTCTGTTGATATGGTGCATTACATGTATTGATTTGCATATGTTGAACCACTCCTGCATTCCTGGGATGAATCCCACTTGATTGTGGTATATAATCTTCTTGATGATTTGCTGAGGTCTGTTTGCCAGTATTTTATAGAGGATTTTTGCATCTATGTTCTTTAGGGAGATTGGTCTATAGTTCTGTCTCTCTCTTTTTTTTTTTTGGCTGAGTCTTTCTCTGGTTTTGGTATTAGGGTATTAGCATAATACTTGCTTCCAGGAATGAGTTAGGGAGACTTGCTTCCATTTCAATTTCATTGAAGAGTTTGAGGAGTGTTGGAATTAAGTCTTCCTTAACTTTCTTGTAGAATTCAACTGTGAATCCATCAAGTTCTAGACTTTTCTTTGTTAGTAAGGTTCTAATTCCATTTTCAATTTAATTAAGTGAAATTGAGTTATTCATCAGTTTTACATCTTCTTGATCCAGCTTTGGTAATTCATATATTTCTAGGAATCTTCTGTGTTATCAAACCCAAGAGAGTAAAGGTTTTTGAACTAGGTATTGATGATCTCCTTATTTCCACAGGATCTTTAGTGATTTCACTCTTTTCATTTCTTATTGTGTGGATTTGAGTTTTTTCTTTTCTTTTAAAAATAGGATTAAGGGGAGGAAAGTACTCTAAAGGATGTTACTGTATATATAAGTGTGTAAGATAGATGACCTTATTACTAACTTTTTGTTGGATCATTGAACAGAATGGTTTGCACTGTCAATGTTTGAGTTCTGTCCACTTTTTATACTTTGATTTTGTAAGTTGAACAACTATTTTTAGGATGACAATATGTAATGTATCAACTAGCGATTTCTTAGTGTTAATTTTTCTTTTTTTAAAATTCTGTATTATTCTACCGTTTTTATTTTGTTTTTTATTTCTTTCTTTAAATAAAAAAATAAGATTTGCAAAATATTATCAATTTTATTTATTTTTTCAAAGAACCACCTCTTTGATCTGTTAATTCTTCATATTTCCTTAGTCTCTATTGCGTTAATTTCTACTCTGATCTTTATAATGTCCTCCTTTCTTTTGGTTTTGGGCTTGACTTGCTCTTCTTTTTCTAGAAGTTTGAAGTGAAGTATTAAATTGTTTATTTGTGCTCATTCCATTTTCCTGATTTGGGAATTTACCACTATAAATTTCCCTCTGAAGATTGCTTTCATTGTGTCCCATAAATTGTGGTAAGTTGTATTTGCATTTTCATTCAATTGTAGATGTTGTTTAATTTCTTCTGTGACTCATGGTTATTTAGGAGTGTGTTAATTTCCATGTGTTTATGGGGTTCTTGTGGGTTGTTAGGTCATTAATTTCCAATTTTGTTGTGATATGGTCAGATAATATGTGTAGGATTATTTCAGTTCCTTTGCATTTACTTAAGCATGTTCTGTGGGCTAGTATATGGTCTATTTTAGAGAATGACCCATGTGCAGCTGATAAGAATGTGTATTCTGATGTTGCTGGGTGGAACAGTCTGTACATATCTACTAGGTCCATTTATTCACAAGTTTGATTCAGTTCTGTTATTTCTTTGCTGATTTTTGTTTGGTTGATTTGTGTCTTTGTGTCAAGGTCCCACATTATAACTATATTATTGCTTATTTGATTTTTCTTGTCTATTAAGATTTGTCTTACATAGTTGGGTGCTCCCATATTTGGTGCATATATATTTATCATTGTAACCTATTTCTCTTGTAGTTTACCCTTCACAAGCATGTAGCGACCTTCTTTATCTCTTTTGATCATTCTTGGTTTGAAGTTCAGATTGTCTGCAAACACAATAGCTACCCTGCTTTTTTCTGGGTTCCTGTCACATGGAGTATTTTTTTCCAACCTTTGAATTTTAGAATATTAATTTCCTTTTGAGTTAAATATGTTCCTTGTATATGGCATGTTGTTGGATTTTGTTTCTTAATCCATTCTGCCAGTCTGTTTCTTTATTGGTGCATGCAGGCCATTTACATTGATGGATAGAACTGATACGTACTGACTTATCCTTGTCACATTATGTTTGTGTTGTGGGTTCTCTGTTTTTTCTCTCTGTTTAAGTGTTTGCCCTGCTTGATAGCTTCCTTCTGCTGTTATTCTTGGAATTGTAGTTACCTTTATCTCTTTATATAGTATCTTTCAGTACTCTTTGTAGTGTTGACTTGGTGGTCGTGAATTTCTTCAGTTATTATTTGTTATGGAAGTATCTTATTTCTCCATCAATTTTGAAAGATAGTTTTTCTGGGTACATCAATCTGAGCTGGAAGTCGTTTTCTTTCAGGACTTGAAATACTTCAAGTTTTCTTAACTTGAAAGTTTGTGTGGAGAAGTCTGCTGTGATTTTGATAGGTTTTCCTTGAAACATAATTCTAAAAAGCTAAAAGTCAAAACAATTCAGTTTTGCTTTTTCCTTTTAAAAAAGCAAGACAATTTGTCACATCAAAAAAGTTCAGCAATTTATGTGGGCTGCAGCCTTAGTTACCCTTGAAGTCACTGTGCCTCTTCATGGGGACAAGGCTGTACACTATGTAACAATATGTCTTCAGTGGGTTTCTCAGGGCTCTCCTCCAGGTTTCTTGATTGCTCTGGACTCAGTTGCCACTACAACTCATCCCTTGCCAGGTGCATGCTGCCAAACATTGGAAGACCAATGAATTGAGCCTTGCTGTCATCTTCACGGTAGACAAATATGGTACAGACTCCCATCAGGATAATTGGGTATGCAGATTACTGAATAGCTTTGGTAAATGTGACATCAGGAAACTTCCTAGCTTGCCCTCTGGAGCACGGAGTTGTCAGGGCATAGATTAGAATCGCTTGTTTGTAAATGTGCAAGACTACTCACAGCTTTGGTAACTTCTTAAACACGACCTTTTTCTGGGATCTTCAAAATGTCTCCAAAATTATCCTTCAGTTGAGTTGCCTTTCACTCATTCAGTCTTTCCTGCCTGAATAGACTGTTCCTCCTCATTATGTAATTTTCATTCGCCTCCAACTCTTCCAGTGTTATATAGCTTCATGGGCTGCTCAAGGATTCATTGTTCCTCTTCTTCTATCTCCTTTTCCAATTCTTTTAGATTTTCCTTTTTTTACCTACAATATCACCCCACTCAAGATCTGAAATAGGGTTAATCTTGACTCTGTTAGGGTCAGAAATCTGTTCTTTGGAAACCTGACTGTCATTTTAACTTTCTGGAAATGCTTCATTTTGTTTGTCACTCATTCTTTCATTTATTCAATAAATATTTAATTCTCTACTATGCTGGCAGCGGTGATAAGCAAAACCATACATGACCTCAGCTTCATGAAACTTAGAGTCTAGTTGGCAAGTCAGGTATTAATAATGTAATCACAGAGGTTTATGTTCAAATATGATTGTGTAGCTAATTTGGTAGTATACACCTATAACCCAAGCACTCTTAGAGGCTGAGGTAGGAAGATTACAAATCTGAGTCCAGCCTGTGCAACTTTGTGACTTAGCAAGAGCTTGTCTTAAAATTAAAAAAGAAAAACATGAAAGGACTGAGGATGCAGCTCAGTGTGAAGGCCCTGGTTCAATCTCCAGTATTTGGAGAAACAAAGATTGTGAAAGATTCAGAAAAGAGAGATATATGCTATAAAACATTTAATATGGGGACTCTGGCTTCTGAAGACATCAAGAAGGGCCACTTTAAGGCAGTGAGGATTTTGCTGAGACCTGAAGAATGAATTGATTCGAAGTAGGTAAATGGTGCAGAGAAGGTAGCTCAGGCCTACAGTACAGTATGTGTGAGAGCCAGCCAGAAGGTCAGTTTGGAGGAACAGAGAATCAAGGCAATGCAGGGTGGTAGGTGAGGCTGGTAAAGTTAGCAAACCTCCAAGGCCAGACCATGAAGGGCTTTGAAGTTTTTGCTAGTGACTTGGGTCTCAACTTTAGATCTTTTGGAAACTGGAAGGGGACCAAGAGATGGAGGGAGGAGGAAAGGAGAGGAGGGGAAAGGGATGAACAGAGAATTAAGATGTGTTATGTACATGTACTCGTTTCCCACAAGAAATGTAATCATCATGTGCTACATACATGTACTAATAAAAACTAAAAACTAAAAACAAAAAAAGAAGAAAAACCTATTGGCCAGTGTTGGTAGAGTTCCTTTTGAAAACGTCAGGCTGTTGAAAGGCAATTTATTACTTATGAAAGTAAAAGTTTTTCTTTCATGGATATATGTGGGCATATTAATAAGTAGATACCTGTCATTTATTGCTGCCTTGGGTTCCAAGAGAGGAAAGTCCTCTGAAACTGAGCAGAAATCTTTAGATTGGGAAGAACCTAAGAAGATGATGAGACATATGGCATGCTGGGAAATGTGGGTCTGTCCCTGTTCTTTTAGTAGCATTTTCTCAATTCTGTTCCTCCTTTTATACCCATGTTTCTGTCTTCCTTGTAGCCACTATACTAATTTTAAAAAACTAAATATTTTAGGAAAACACATGTTACCATAATGTTTACCACCTCAAGAATTATTAAGTGTGCAAGTAAGCAATATTAACTACATTCATATTACTGGGATACCATCAATAGCATTGGTCTAAAGAACTCATTAGACAGCATCTCCCCAGACTTTCCTCTTGCCAGCCCCTATAAATAGCCATTCCACTTTCCATCTTTATGAATTTGACCACTTTAGATATCTCAGAGAAGTGTATTCATATAATGTTTGTCTCTCTGTGCTTTCGCCCCAAGGAATATAATTATGTACTGCAAACATGTACCAATAAAATCAAAATTTAAAAGAATAGCAAAAAAGAATTTACATCCTGTTAAGGAGAGTATAATGTTCTATCATATGTATATACTATGTTTTGTTTATCCATTCACTTATCAGTGGACATTTGTGTTGCTATTGTGAATAATGCTATGAATATTGAGTGTACAAATATCTTGCAAGTCCCAGTTTTTGTATGTATATTCAGAAATGGAAATACTAGATCATAAGCTAATTCCAATTTTAATTTTTTGAGGAGCCATCATATTGTTTTCCATATTGGATTTCCGATTTACATTTCCATCAACATTGCATAGACTTTTCAATTTTTCCACATAATTGCCAACACTTATTTCTTATTTTTAAAAAACAACAGCCATCCTAATGGGTGTGAGGTAATATCTTATTTTGTTTAATGATTAGTGATGAACATCACTCCACGTGTCTGTACACCACTTATATATTCTTTGGAAAAAGGCCTATTCAGGTTTTTCGCTCATTTTTTTTTTGTCTTTTTGATACAGGGGCTCATTATGCGGTTCAAACTGGCCATGCACCTACTTTGTAGCCCAGGCTGGTCTCGAACTTGCAACAGTGCTCCAGCCTCAGCCTCCTGAGTGCTGGGATTACAGGAGCGCCACCATACCTGGCTTTCGCTCATTTTTTAGTCAAGTTATTAATTTTGTTGTTGAGTTGTAGAAGTGTTTTATATATTCTAGATATTAATATCTTATCAGGTATATGTCTGCAAATATTTTCTTCTGTCCCACAGATGCCCTTATTTTCATAGATTGACTTCTTAGAATAAGGATCCCAGTTCTAACCTCAGTTCTACAATTGACTAAAATGGGGAAAACCCACTCTGCCATGTATGCCCCAGAAAACAGTAATAAAGATTTATCAAGCACTTGCTAAATCCTAAGTACTGTTATAAATGCTTACTTATATTCATTCATTTTATCTTCCCCAAAATAGTATAAAGTAGGTATTAATTTTTTTCATACGTATTTTTCAAGTGAAGAAAATGAGTTGTAGAGAATATGTGATTTGCCTAAGGCCAAACAACCACTAAGTGCTTGAGTTCAGATGTTACCAAGCAGCCCAGCTTTAAAATCTATGTACTCAACCATTCTACTGTGCCATGTCCTTTACTCTGCTCTTGTTAAAAGCCAAGGTATAAGGAAGGCTCATCAATTGTTAAGTGCTGTACCGAGATGAGAGATGGTTTTCATTTGTGACCATAGTAAGAGAATAGAAAAAGTTTGCCTATGTGGAAAGGCCTCTTCTGAGCCCAGTAGGCTCCCGAGGAGTCAGAGAGAGAGACCTTCACAAGGGGCAGGGCCCTTGGAGTGGACTGTGAACTGTGGAATCCAGCTTCAAGACACAAAGAACTATTGTCCGCCTCCTTTGGTTTCTCTCTGTGGGGACTCTCATTGTAAATGTACATCCCCAAGAAGAGTTCCTTGCCACTGTGTCACACTTAGAAAATCACCTGGCTTCACAGATATTATTTCATCAGATCTTCAGAATACCTGATTACCCAAGAAGAGTGGAGATTTTGTCACTATTTTACAAATAGGAAAACTGAAACTCTATGAACTTACATAGTGAAGTCAGAAGACAACAAAAACAAAGACCCTTGGCCCATTTTATTTGTTCTGCAGTGTATTTTTTTGTGTGTACCTATCAAAGGAATAAGTATCTTTTCTTCTGGCCATGGGCCAGATGGGCAGGAAAAGCCAGAGCCTGAGCCATAGCTCCCACATGAAAGCTTTGTGGGTCACTGACTGTTCCCTTCTCAGTCTACTGCTCAGAGGCAGTGGGCGCTTGGCTAGATCCACTGCTCTGAAGGCCAAGACCCCAAACATTTAAAATGTTCTCTTGATCAAATTTCTTTTCTCTATGATAAAGGGCAAGAGGACATTATTCCCTCTACTTGACATGAATGGAAACTGAGAGTAAATAACATGCCCGACCGAGGTCATGAAATCAAGTACCAAGGCTTCAGGCTTTGATAGCAATATTTATGTTTTTATCACAACTCCAAGCTACCAAAATACCAGAAAGTAGGATGGAGAAGGGTACTTAAACATGAAAATGCTATATTACAATGTGATTGAGACAACTGAAGTGTGTCACTATTGTCATTGTGGGCAGCCCTGGCCATCGGTAGTGAGCAGGCTGGAGCAGGCAGTCAGCTATGTGGTATGACATTGTGGAATAAATGAAAACTACTCACATGAGAACCAAATGAGACAGTTTATTCAGAACACACTATAGCAAAAGAGTCACCCAACATCACGTGCACTGGGAGAAACTCAAAACATAAGCAAGGGAGTAAAAAGCTTTATAGTGAAAATCTGAGAAGGCTACAGGTCTGCCCTGATTAGAGGCTATTGGCTTTGGGAAGGCTAGAGACAAGTCAACTATAAGTGTGGTTTTCTTTTTTTAAAGAGAATAAAACAAAGCAGATCAAAACAGAACAATGCAGTCAACACAGGATTTCAGAACAACAGGAAATCAACACTGTTTACCATGTCTATTGTTTTCTTTGAAATAGTTGTCCATATCTTCACACACAATGAATTTAAACAAGACACAAATAGTATAAAATCATTCAAAACAAAGAATGAAAGCATTACAGGCCTTCAAAACCAGACAATAGGAAAGTCAACAATGGCTACCATAATGTTTCTTGTTTTCTTCAAAATACCTGTCCATACCTTCACATATATTAATAAGTGTAGTTTTTTGTGTGATTGGATTGCAGGAGGTATTTTGCTTTCTCTGATTTTTCCTGTGGGAAGAACAAGAGAGCTGCAAAAATAGGGACTCTGACATGTGAGACCGATCATGTCCTGATTGCTCAGGGGCATTTGCTGTAGGGGTTGTGGGTCAGAGTTCTGTCGTCATCTATAGTTTGGCTATTGTCCATTTGTGTATTCGGTCTCTCAGTACAAGGAATGACACAGTTGTCTTGGCTAAAAAATCTGCTGCAGTGGCTAAATGTCCATTATTAGAATTAAAAAGAGTGAAAAGATTTCCTGAAATCCTTGTCTTTCCCCGCAGGTTTATGGTTCTGTGATTCTGGAAATGTTTAACATCAACCCCAACAGAATTTTTGTTGATCCAAATGTGTCTCTAATTATCATGTACCAGAAAGCAGTTTCTTGTGTGTGGGAGAAGAGAGTGCAGATAAAAAGTCATGTTGGAGGGCCAGGGGTGTAGTGTCTGGGGTCCTGGAGATATGCTCAAGCTACTGAGAATAAGTTGGGGATTGGAGGGGGGCATTCAAGTGGGGGTACTCCCAAAATTACATCAGATGAGAGTGAAGAGCATCCAAGACATTTTTCAACAGGGACCCTCCATTTAGAGCACCTTTGCAGTCAATCAGCTGTTTTTCTTCTCCAGTGCCATGTCCCACTGGGGGGAAAAGTATCTGATCCAGAAGTACATTGATTTGGAAAGGAAAGATGCTACCCAGCCCCATCCTCACTCAGAGATAACCAACCATCTTCAACTGAGAAGTCACTTATAAGTGAGTCCTCTTTCCCTGTCTTTCCCAGAAGGTAAAAAAAAATGGGAGTGGGGGAGGTTCAGAAGCCCTTCCACTCTGGGACATTGTTGCTATTTTATTTCTTTGGTTGCTTTGGAATCAGGGGGCATGTTTCTGAAAAGTCTCCCTACCTCCTTTCCATGCCCCTCTATAAAGGTATCAATTAGCCTTAGCACCCTGCCAGGCCAAGGCAAGGCCCACAGCTTTCTGTGAATTGTTAGTTTCTGAATCTCAGTAGCCTGTGCAGATGTAGCTGGTATGTGTGTTCTTGGACTCTGCTTCTATCTTGAAGAATGGGAGCCTTGACATTATTTTCAAGGAAATTTACCTCTTATCCTAATGGAGGGTGGCTGGAAAGATCCCATCTATGGTTCGATGGGTGACTGTTCAGTGACAGAAGAGAGTGGAATATTGATATTATGCAATGACTTGGATGAATCTCCAGAAAATTATGCTAATTTAAAAAAAATCCCCAAAGGTTACATACTGTATGATTCTACTATATAACATTTTCAAAATCACAAAATTATGAAAAGAAAGCACATTAGTGGTTTTCTGGGGATAAGAAAGGGGTTAGGGTGAGAGGGAAATTGGTGTCACTATAAAAGGACAATATGAAGGGTCTTTGTAGTGGTGATGTTCTGCATCTTGTTTTAATATCAATATCCTACTTTTGACATCGCACTATGTTTTTATACGCTATTTCTATGCGGGAAACTGGGTAAGATGCACAGAAGAGCTCTCCATTTGATTTCTTATAACCACACATGAGCCTATCTCAGATTAATAGTTAAATTATAGCAAAGTGTAGAGACACATGCCTGTAGGGCATGGTGCTACTCAGGGTGCTGAGGCAAGAGGACCACTTGAGCCCAGGAGTTAGAGACCTCATCTCAAAAAAACTTCAATATAAAAAACCCATCACTTCATTTATCCTCTTTTCTCAGGCCATGGTGTGGGTGGACACTGAGACATGAAAGTCATCATGAGGCTGGCAGTGATTCAGCAGAGTGGTCATTTCGGTAACTGAATGTGTGGCATATAAGTGGTAGCCTGAAGACCTGTACATTTCCTCCCCCTACACCAACTCAAGTATCCTCCACATTGGCTTCACCATGATGCTGGAACTTTGCAACATTATCACCTCTTGTTGGGACCCTGTTTTGGCAAACCTAGGCTTTAGTGGCTTGAGACAGGTAATGTGTTGGTTTGTTGGCTTGATTATTATTCCCAGGTGTTGTTGTCTGGCTCTGAGGTACCAAGAAAACAGGACAGAAATTTTGAGATTGAGTATAAGAGAGAGGCCAATGCATTAGTTCTCAAAGTTTCATTCCCAAGGATCACTTGATCACTTGAAAACCTTCTGGTATGAGTTCTTAAAGTGTAGTCATGCATCATATAAAAATATTTTGGTCAACAGTGGAATACATATATATTAGGGATTACAATCATACAATTTATGATTGTATCTCACCCAATACCATCATATCCATCTTAATTTGTGTAAATAAACTCTGTGATGTTTGTGCAATGACAAAGTAGCCTAATGATGCATTTCTGAGAAAGCTTCTCCATCATTAAGTGATGCATGACCTGTGAAGGACACTTTGGCCTGCAAAGGGGAGATTGACAAGATAGCATAAAATGATGCATATATGCATGCATATATAAATATATGTATACACACAGATACACATACACATATGTGTATGAAAGTCTTTTTTTTTCTTTTTGCAGTGCTAGGAACTGAATCCAGGGTCTCACAAATTCTAGGCAAGTGTCTTACCAAGGAATTACATACCTAGCCCCCAAGTATTTTGTTTCTGGAAGGAACACTGTAAGAAACATGAAGACTTGGTGGAAGTAAAGGGGAAAGGTGGGCTTTCAAGTTTCATAATTTTATACTTTTGTGTACTGTTAGGGGGGAGTTCTCAGAAGCCAACTACCCTGGCTACAAATTTCTATTTGTCCCACTGACCACTTACTCATTTCACTTAGGGGCCAGGAGCCTAGAGAAAAGACTGGGAACTCCTTCTCTAGTATGTTAAGAGAGGAAGGAAATAAAATAACAGCAGGAGGCTCTTTTACAGGATTCAGGCTTGTGTTCTGTGACTTGGGAGGGTTTAAAGGAGCTCGGGTGTGCTGTTAAACTGAATTCTGTCCAGAAGTGGAACCAATTCTATGATTGGGTATTTCACTAAATTTTATCTAGAGAAAGGGTGAGTTAGTGAGGCCAAAGCTATAATGGACAAAGCAGCAGTCCCTGCTATTAGCCAGGAGAGGGGGATGTTTCATAGTGTCTGTGGTTTGCAGTGTTCATGCTTACTTAGTCTGTGTTAAGACATGATTTCAGTGTGGCCCTGTATATGTCTTGGCTTATTGGTGTCGCAGTGTGTCTTTGGTCTGATATTGCTGCTTTGTGAGATTATTTATGTTCGACAAGTGATCATCATGGCTCAGCTGTGAGCACAGGTGCCCTGCTAGCAACCCCAAGGCCTGGGTGACCAGTCCGGGACAGCTGCTGGATGTCAGGGAATACCTAGATCTTTCTTTGTATATGTAATATATATCTATACAATTATATATACGCATACATATACACATATATATGTTTGTATATACATGTCAGAGAGCCAGTTACAAATAACAGTACCCTCCTTTAGTGATTACTTTTTCATTTATCAGTCTTCTTTGCATAAATTCTATAAGCTTGTTGTTTAGTTACCTTAGGGAATGCTTTCCCCTTTGTTTTTCTTGTCTTATTTTTTTTGAGACAAGGTCTTATTATACTGTAGTCCAGGCTGCACTATGTAGCCCAGGCTAGCCTTGAACTCACAGCAATCCTGCCTCAGCCTCCCAAGT
>PVJX010044739.1:0-13081 GCA_004027295.1 Dolichotis patagonum
TTCCTTTCCTTTCCTTTCCTTTTCATTTTTCCTACGAGGGTTGAACCCCACACCCTCCACGCCTGCTCACCAAACACTGTCACTGAGCCACAGCCTCAGCTTTTCTTATTTTTAACGTCAAGGCAGGCCTTCACTAAACTGCTCAGGCTGGCCTCCAACTTGTGACCCTCCTGCCTCAGCCTCTTCAGCGGCTGGGGTGACAGGTGTGCAGCACCACATCTGGCTAAAATTCTCTTCGTGGCCTCTTTCTTTACTCATATCGTGTGCTGTCTGGATGTGGGTGGGGATGCTGGTAAAGGATCAACGACTGACTCGAGCTGTCCTCGTTGCCATCCACAAGGACAAACCCAGGAGGTGAAAGCACCAGCCTGGTGGGTCTGTCTCTCAGCTCTTCCACAGTCCGTGACGGGAGCTTGTGCCAGGCTGGGGTGGTGGTGGCCAGGGCGGATTGATTTAACGCGCGGCAGTGTGTGAATTACTTAATATGTGCAGCCGAGACATCATGTAACTTCCTACGTGGAAGGCCCAGGAGCCCCACTTTCTGCCGCCAGCTGTGGCCCACCCTGGGAGCGCTGCAGGGTGGTGGGAAGCCCAGGGTCACTCAGCTGCATCCACACGTCCTTGGGATGGGAAGGTCACTGAAATTTTACTTTACAATTCATGAAATCGGAGTTGGAAGCAGAGGTCTGCACTGAGTACCGGAGCTCGCCTCTGTCCTGTGGGACTCCAGGCACAGCTGCAGGGGCGTCCTGGTCTTCCGCCTCATTCTCAGCGGGCGCTGTCCCCTGCCTGGACTGCGCAGGCTGCAGGGGAGCCCACGTGCAGGGCCAGGCCGAGTCCCAGGTGCCACGCAGCAGAACAGGGAGCGGCTGGAGCAGCCAGGGCCCTGGGGGGCAGTCGGGGCCGGAACAGTGAGCGTCACCACTGACAGACCAGTGGGACCAGGCCCGTGGGGACAAGGAGCCCACGGTGGGGACGAGGAGGCAGTGGGGTAGGGGGGCCTTGGGGCATCAATGCTGCTTCCAGAAGCTGAAGACGGTGCCACAGCAGGGCCTTCGGGGCCTGGCTGGATGGGTGACAACAGCAGAGTAGAGACAGCCAGGCAGGGGCACCTGCATGTCTCCTGTCTGGACGAGGAGCATGAAGGCCCCGTCCTCTTGTCCTGAGCCACAGCAGCTGGGCAGCAGCGACCACAGAATAGCAGAGCCATGCGCTGCCGGTGTCCAGAATGGAACTGCCCCGCGTCCTCAGCTCGATGTCCTGTGCTGGGAGGGAGGGAGGAAACCGAGTCAGCAGGCATGGGGTCACCAAGGGAGCTCGGGTGGCACTGGAGATGGCAAAATTCAATGAAAATCCAACACAAAAACAAATCCAGGGGCTGGGGATGTAGCTCAGTGGCACAGTACCTGCTTGGCAAGTGTGAGGTCCTGAGTTCAATTCCGGATACCAAAAAACAAACAAAAACTTACAAAAACCCCCAAACCAAGCCCCCTCTTGTGAGCATCATGGTTTTCAGTGTCTCCTCAGGAGACAAGGCCATAGTGCTAAGCGAAAATATGCTTGCAGGATGACGGCAGATGACCTGGCGCTGGCCTTCGCCCTGGTGTGGACAGCAACAAGGCTCCCTCCAGGCCTGAACCCCACTCTGCTGTTCAGAATGCATTCCCTACCGCCCCCCAACCTGGGGGCCTTTGCCCTGCCAAATTCCAGCAAGAACCCTGCTGGGTGGTTTGGCTGGAAGCCTGTCTGTCATGAATACTGATCATGTCCCTGTCCTCACCGCCTGGGAGAGGTTGGGTCACCTTGGCCTGCTGTCAGCCAGAGTGACATTTGGGGAGCTTTGTGGGACCCCTTTGGTTTCCAGCGTGTCCTCTTGGCCATTCCCTGTGTCCCAGTCCCACCTGTTCCCCCAGTTGTGTTGGGCCCGGCAGGGTCCCTGCCTGGGGGTCCCCAGAGCAGAGCTGGCTGCCATCTTCAACAGGTGCCATCGAATAAAATCACCTGCCTCCACGGCAGCAGCATCACCGGTTGCTTGGCTTTGGAGCCCCCAGGAGCATGAGGGACTCTGCTCGGCCCATGTTTGGCCTGGGACGCTGTGCCGTGACGACATCTCCGGATGTCATGGAAATGAAGACGCTCCAAGGGGAGCGGTGATGCTCACGCCTTCCATGCTAGCATGCCACCACTGTCCCTGGAGTTGATGGAGGCCCAAGGGTGGAGGGAGTACAGGGGAGGGGACACTCTAGACCATCCCCGGGGGGACCGCTGGCCAGGATGCTGGGGCACAGCAGAAGCTGGCATCCCACGAAGCTGGTCAGAGGCTCACCCAGTTGTCTGGAGGCCCTGAGCATGGAAGCTGGTGGACACAGACATAAAAACCAACTGGTCAGGTATCCAGTCCTGGCCGTTTGGGACCGATTACCACGGAAGTCACTGTCTGCAAAGTCACGGCTTCCAGAGCTGTGCTGCAGTTGGGAGTGGGTCCCTTCCGCCTGGCCAGCCTGCGGTGACACTCTGCTGTCCCCCAGGGCCTGGGTGTGGCCTGCCTGGGTATTTGGTTTCTCCATGTACATCAAAGACACATGATTCTGAGTATGTGACTAAACTGATTTATGAGGTTAACGTCTGGCATTCCTCACTAAACTATTTTTGTTTGTTTGTTTGTTGAGACAGAGTCTCACTGCATAGTCCAGTTGGTCTTGAACTCACTATATAGCTAAGCTGGGATCCTCCTGCCTCAGCCTCCTGAGTGCTGAGATTACAGGCATATGTCACCTTGCCTGGCTCGTAGGAGACTATTTTTACACAAAATCCCCCCAAATTACCAGAACTGAGTAGAACCGTTCCCGGAAAGTGCTTGGAGAGAGAAAGCAACAGCTGTTTCTATTTACAGCTACCAGCCCAGCTGCCCGGAAGGCTGGGTTGGTGACTCGTGAAGTTGTCTCCTGCTGGTGGCCTGCAGCCGGGGCAAGAGGGCCCTGGCAAGCGCTCCCTGCCTAGTGCCCATGGGCCTGGCAGGGCCTGGAGGAGTCCGAGGTGTCCTTTCCTGAGTTCACCGTGCCGGGCTGCAGCACCTCGCTTGGTGCTGACTTCAGCTTGGACTTCCAGAGATGTCGCCTGGTGGACACATTGCAGGGACCAAAAGTGGCAGAGAGGACGGCAAGACAGGAGGGACGCTGAGTGGCAGGCCTGGGCTCCCCAGCCATGCTATGCCACACGAAGTGACCACACACAAAGTCCCCCTGCCGTGGGCTCAACAGAGTCGCCAGGTTCTCACCCGGCTCCCAATCTCCTCTGGGAGACCTCACCCTATGCTTGGCCTCTCACGCGTGTGCTATTTTCAATCTTTCTCTTTTAAAGAAGTCCCTGTCTCTGATAAAAATGGCCAGTAATGAGTAAAGTGTTTCCCCCAGCCACTTTAGGTTGGGGATCTGGTGGGCGGGACCCGAGGACTCAGCGTGTGCTGTCACACACCCGGGCCTTCTCCTGCACGAGCCAGGAACTTGTGTTAAAACCAAGCAAATGACAGGGTCACCCCTCACGCCGGGCTCAGATACGCAGTCACAACCTCCAGCTACGAGGAACAACTAAAAACTATTTGGATGTTTGGATTAAAAAGAAACAGTACAGCAGCTCTGGAGCCCTCCTTCCTGAGGGTCTCCAGCGGTGGCGTCCTGGAGGACTCCAGTCCTGAGTCCATGCCGAACATTTCCCTTTCCGGGTCATGTTGGCACTGGGGAAGAGCGAGAAGTTGCATGGTGCCAGATCTGGTGAATCAGAGATTAACGAAGGAGATTTGTTTTTTTTTTTGGTACTGGGGATCGAACTCATGACCTTGAGCTTGCCAGGCAGGCTCTTAAGCCACTGAGCTAAATCCCCGGCCCGAGGAGATTTTTTTTTGAAATCGGGAGACTGTGTAGCCCAGGCTGCTGTCAAACTTGCATCGATCCTCCTGCCTCAGCCTCCCAAGTGCTGGGATCACAGGCGTGCGTTACGTCGCTTGGCCCTAGGAAAACAATTTTTGCAGTGAAGCAGCTGAGTCATGAAGCTCTTTGAGCTGTGCTGTGCAGCTGCGCGTGACGTGGTTTGGCTTGACCCCTGGTCGGGCAAGATGAGGACGTCAGTTCTATACCACCACCTGCACCCCGACTCCCAGGCTGGGCCTGTGTGCCCTGTTCCGCAGTCATAAGGTGACCGACACCCCGTTTACGCTTGCCAGCGGTTCCTGGTTCCTTCCTGCTTCGTGACTTCACGTGCAGGTACCTTTGAAAATGATGACACACCAATCGAGTACTTTGTAAGGCTCGGATCGGTCAGGTTTCCAACTCCTCAGCCTTTGGACATTCCCCGTGGCTTCACCCTGAACACACCTGCCTGGGCAGGGCCGTCTCTGGTTATCCAGCTTCCCCTGGGAGCTCTGGGAGCCGCTCCATCGTTTGCCTGCATCGTACGGGTGGGAGAATTTACTCCACTGCTGGAGGAAAAGATTGTGTGAATGTTGTGTTTCTTGCACATTAGATCAAACTATGACCTAAAAGCCTCAAAGCTCAGGTAGGTAATCCCAGCACTCGGGAGGCTGAGGCAGGAGGATCACCATGAGTTTGAGGCCAGCCTGAATTACATAGTGAGACCCTGTCTCAAAACAAAACAAAAAAAGATACATTAGTTCCTCAGAATTCCTCCACTTCAAACACGTGTCCCATCGTGCTTGCCACTTTTGGTGTTAATGTTTTAAAGTTCCCCTTACGTACATTCTAGATCCTGATCCCCGCCAGATGGAGAACAGGCAGCTCCCTCTCTCCTGTTCTCCTTGCTCCTGGACTGTTTTCCTCGCTGTGCAGAAGCCTTTTCTCCTGATGCAATCTCACTTGTCCATTCTTGGCCTTACTTGCTGAGCCGGTAGAGTCCTGTTCAGGAAGTCACGGCCTGAGTGTTTCCTGTTTCCCCCCAGCAGTTTCAGAGCTTACATCTGGGTCTTGGACCCATTTCAGGTGGATTTTGGGGGGTGAAGCGGAGGGATCACGTTTCATTCTCCTACTGGTGGGATTCTAGAGGCACCATCTTCTCTCCAGTGTATGCTTCCGGCTCCGTTGTCAAGAGTCAGGCGACCGTGAGTACGTGGGTTATTTCTGGTTCTCTGTCCTGTCTATTTTTATGCTAGCACCATCCGTCTTTGTTACAGCAGCTCTGCAGTTGTTTTGCCTTTGCTTCGTTTGTCGTCTCTTCAGGACTGGGCATTGGACCCAGGGATCCAGAGCCTCGTGCGTGCTGGGCAAGTGCTCTAGTCCTGGCCATATCCTCAGTCCTGTTTTCCTTTTAGCTTTGTGATAGGGTCTCCTTCAGTTCCGGGATGGTCTCAGATTTTGATCCTCTTGCTTCAGCCTCCCAAGTAGCTGGGACTGCAGGTGTGTGCCACCACACCCCGCTCGCTACAGTGTATTTCCGAGTCAAGTATCATGATCCTTGCTTATCTTACAAGGGATTGCGTTGGCTCCAGGGTCTCTTGCGCTCTGTGTGGGTTTGGAGCCTGTCTGGCAGCCTGGGAGCTTTGACGGGGATTGCGTTGACTGGTAGTGCTCTGCTAAGAGAGTGACCTGTTTGTCCTGGACGCTTTTGCCGCCGACTCACTGCTGAGAGAGCAGATTGTTTTACGCAACAGCTGTCTGGTCAGCCCGCCTGGGCGAGGCCGGGCATAGCCTGCTGGGGGGGGGGTGCTGCTCCCTCGGCTCTTTCCCGCCTGCCTGCAGGGAGCCTGCTGAGGCCTTCACTGACCCAAGCTCTGCTGGCCCCTGGATGGGCTGGCGTCGTGGCCCAGCTGTCCCTGGGCCTCCTCTGAGCCAGCGTCCTGGAATCCAGTGTCATCTTTCCAACCAGCAAAAGCATCCTGCCACCTGTCGTTTTTATTTTAGAACCTTGGCCCGCCTGTGCCCTGTACCCTGTGCCCTGAGCCACCCTGTGTGGTGTGGAGGATCCCAGGCTGGCCTCGGGCCTGGGCCACACGCGGGGGAGGGGGGCGCTCCTGCACTGGGCCTGGACGGACCCCGAGACAGAGGGTGGCTGGAGAGGCACGCTGGGGTCAGAGCTGTCGCCCAGCACAGCAGGAGGGAGGGGACCAAGGTCACGTCTGACGGAAAGAGCCAAGTGCGGCCTCACACAGAATGACCCGAAGACACCGGCCCGAACCTGCTTGTCATCAGCCCTGGTGCCCAGGTCCTCCTGGTCCTCTTTGTTCCAGCTTCAGAGCCCTCCCACCTCTGTGCAGGCGCCCAGGGTCCACTGTGACACCTGTGTCCCTGCTGCCACGCTCTGTGATCCTGCAGGAGTGTCATGGTCTGGAGGATCTCTGCGGCGGTGACTGAGGTGGCATTGGCCACAGACGTTTCTCACCGTGTCCCCCAGCTACCCATGGCAGGGGGCGACACAGCCAGATAGATGTGGAGCAGTCACCATGGGTGATGAGCTGTCTGTCACCCGCCAATAGGTCACTTGGGGCACCAGAGGGAGGAACGGCCTTGTTCTGACCTCAATCCCCTGGAAGAGCTCCCTCAAGGCCGTGGACTCCCTTTGTCCCCATGGTCCGTCACCCTGCTGGGTATGCGGCTGGGACTCTTGCTGCTCCTTACTGAGAAGCACGGGGCCACAGCCCCAGTGGCTGTAAGGACAGGAAGGGTGGGGCCGAGACGGGGGACTCACACGGCAGCACGAGGTGGCAGGGAGACCTATGTGTTGCTGAGGCCCCCACTTCTTCAAGATAAGCCCAGAGTCTGTATTTGATGCCAATGCGTCCCAGTGGTTACACACGTAAGAGACAGCAGTGCCCTCAGGCTCACTTGAAAGGGCTCAGCCTGGCTGTAGCCCTGGTCTGTGCAGCTCACGGGGCTGTGTCTGTGGCCCATAGCCCTCCCGGGGTACCTCCTGGGGTATGTGGGGTGACTCCGTATCAAACCTAAATAAATAAAAATGAAAAGAAGCCCCAGTGTGGACCCGCCCATCTTGCAGACAGAGCTGCAGGGGTCAGTCATGTTGGGCCAGGCCCAGCACACTTCAGGCTGACCCACTGCCCTGGTCACGTCTGCAGCTACTTGTGTTTTGAGAAAAATCGCATGTCGCAGTACCCAGTCACACTCTGTGGGGTGCCTTGCAGGGTGCCCAGGTGCCCCCCCGGGCTGCGAGCCACTACTAGCTCCATCTTCGATGAGGTTTGCATCTGTCTGGGGCCTGGGGAGGTGAAATCAGAAAGAGGGTTCCATGAGCCAGGATGCCCACAGGGCCATGACTTGGACAAGCCGTGTGCCTGGTCCAGGAGGCCTTGGGCGGTGGTGTCGGGATGGACTCGGCTTGGGCACTTGGGCCTGGCTGGGCAAGGTCACACCCGAGATGCTCAGGGGAGCCTGCTGGGGCCGCGCAGCGCAGGTGGATGTGGGGAACCCCTCCCCCCAGCAATGGAGCATCACAACAGCTGGGAAGGCAGGAGAGCAACCCTGCACACCCACTCAGCCCCGGGAGCCACCTGCAACGGCAGTTCTCACCCTACCAGGAATGTGCGTGTGTGTGTGCACGCCTGTGTGTGCATGTGTGTGTGTGCACGCCTGTGTGTGCATGTGTGTGCACCAAGTGTTCTTCTGATCTTTTGTTTCAAGGTCACAAAAAAGCTGCTTGCCCTGCTTGCCCTCTTCGCAGCTGCGCTGACTCCGGGCCTCTCCCCTGCGCAGCCTCACCTCTGGGTGAAAGCCTGGCAGGCGGGCTCAGAGCTCTCAGATGGCCTGGGGCCTGGGCCTGATGTCTTTACTGACGTCTCCTGAAGGATTTGCTCCAAGACTGAGCGGGCGTGGAGATGACACCACAGTCCACAAGCGAGCGTGTGGCCGCTGCCCGGGGTCACCTCGGCAAGGCTCCGACTCTGTTCTGGGGTGGAGAGAACACTGTGGAGCTGAGCCTTCCACCAGTGCGTCCCCACTCGGCCTGCCACATGCTGGGGACACTCCGTGTATCCCTAAAACCATGCCCTGCAGTTGTTCGGAACAGGCTGTAACACGCCTATAGGGCCTGCGGCCTCCCAGGTCCCCAGGGGTCATCATCGCACAGCTCCTGTTGGCTTCCTCCTTGGATTCTTCCCTACCTGCGTCCTGAGAGTGCGAATTCTGTTGACCTCCAGCCCATTTGGGACTGTTCTCGATGCTCGTTGCCATGAGACATCTCTGTCCATCTGTCTCCGTGTCACCAGGTGTGTGTCATCTGCCCCCAGACACCCAGTGTTGGGCACACGCTTCCCTGCCTGGTCACTTAGAGCCATGCCCGTGCCTCTGATGCCTGCAGTAGGGACAGTGTGGACTCGGGTCTTTAAAAACCTCACCGAGCCCCGCTCGATGTACATGTCCCGCAGCCATCGGCGCCAGGGGGTTTCCCGTTGTTATTTGGCCATTTTGCTCTTCCCCACCTTTCTTTGGGGGAACTGGAAGGCAGCACGGTGCCCACCTGACTCCTGCGTCCTCCTCCTCTGCCTGTGGGTCCCAGCCCTGAGCCACCCCAGCTGCCTACGGGGTTTTCACGTGCCAGTTCCACGCCTGGTGTCTGTGACGCCGGCTGATGTGTTACTTGCTGGAGGCTACCAGCAGCAGCGCACGGTGACCCACACTCGTCACAGAGATACTGCACGTCCCCAGAACCCTCCGTACTTCCTGCCTCCTGTCCTGAGCCGGGTCACCCCTGGGTTCTGTGGCAACAGACCCGCTCTCCTCCCAGATAATCCCAGGCTGCCTGCCAGGTCACTGAGGACTTGAGAGAGCCTGGCCACTACTGTCCCCGCTGCCTGGCTCCTCACGGCCACTCTGAGGCTCCAGCCATGCCAGGTCCTGGTCCTGCCCCGAAGGTTCCAATTGAGCTGGGGATGAAGGGTGCAGCCTCTGTGCCTCAGTGTCCCTATTTGCACAGCAGCTGCAGGATGGCAGCTTGAGGATGGCATGATCGTGCACGGTGCTGGGGACACCACCTGACCCATCCTGGGCTGTGCACGTGAGCAGCTGTCACTCTCCTGTCCTGTCCTGGGTCCTGTCCCCAGGGCCCTTGTCCCTGGCCATCTCCGTACTGCCCCCACTGGTCCCTCCCTGCAGTACCCGCTGAGCCTCTGTCCAGGAACACAGCGGAAGTCGTGGGCTCTGGGGCTCACAGCCACCCAGTGCCACCAAGGCCCTGAGGTTGGGGCTGGAATGCCGATGCCCCCCCTCCCCCCGCAGACAACCAGATACCGGGCTCTGTTCTGTGCATCTTTGGCAATGGGCCACTGCTTAGGACACTTAGGTGTGCAAATTCAAAGGTAGCTGGGTGCACACCTGCAATCCCAGTATCCTGGGAGGCTGAGGCAGGAGGATCAGGAATTTCAGCTCAGCCTGGGCAGTTTGGAACTGAGTGGGGCCCTGTGTGGAAGCCTGAACTCTGGGCGGCTGGGCACACACATTTGTTTAGGTAACACCGAAGGTTTAAATCAACGCTGCAGAGGAGCAGAACGCTGCAGCGCAGGGAACAGTGCTGCCTGTCTGGGCTGCAGAGGCAGGAAGGCCCTGCCGGGTGGAAGCTGAGCCCTGGCGACGGGGTGCAGGGATGAAGGTGGAGCAGAGGTGCATGCGGGGGAAGGCGAGTGGCCATGCCCAGTCCATGGTGCAGGCGAGCCCCCTGCTGGTCACCCAGGCCTATTGCAGATATGGAACCCAGGCTTTTCAGGGAGCCGGTGGTGGGATCTGAGAGGCAGGGGGTGGCCTGTCATCCCTGGACACTAGGAGTGGCTCCTGTCACCCACCAGGAGGCCACCTCTCCCCTACCCTCTTCATTTGCATTTTCTTCATCTTCATTTAGAGACTTCGCTGAGTCTCTAAATTGCCCAGACTGAGTTAGAACTTAAGATCTTCCTGCCTCAGCCTCCCAGAGTGCTGGGATTGCAGGTGTGTACCACCAGGCTTCCAGAGAGGATACCACGGAGTCACGGCGTCCAGAGCCGCCTTCCAGGCTGTGGTCTGTAACTGCTGTCTGGAGACCAGGCCAGGCCAGTTCCGTGCCCTCCTGAGTGCAGTCACAGGAGAGCAGGGGGCAGGGTCCTCCCCACCCAGGTCCCTCTGGTGCCCAGCTCTGCATACGCGTACGTGTACATAGAGGCACACACTCCACCTTTGCATGTGACTAAAATGCTGAATTTTATATGTGTATTTTGCTATAATTTCAAAGGATGGATGGCTGTGGTGCCACAAGGTTGTAATCTCAGCACGCTGGGAGGCTGAGTCAGGAAGATGGTAAGGTCAACCTAGCTGGGTCAATTTACTGACTTAGTGGAACCCTGTCTCAAAATAGAAAGGGTTGGGGTGCAGCTCAGGATGAAGTCTCTGGGTTCAATCTCCAGTATGGACATTTTTAAAAAGAATTAAGAACACCAGACTTGGTAGTATATACCTGGAATCTCAGAACTTGAGAGGCTGAGGCTGGAAGATTACCCTGAATTCAAGGCCATCCTGAGCTAAAAAAGTGCTCAAGGCCAGCCTGAGCTACTTAAGAGAGACCCTGTCTCAAAAACAACAGCAAGAAAATCCTCATTTTGCAAAGTGTTGTAAGTACCCAGGCACACACCAGCCCTTCAAGGCAGTGGCCCTGTTTGCCTGCCCCTCCCCTGCCCTTCCAGCTGGTGCAGTGATGCAGCCTCCCTGCTTCTCTGCCTGGGGCTGGCACCGGCCAGGGTGGGGCCGCAGTCCAAGTGTGCTGCCCCTGTCCCCTGTTGAAACCTAAACAAAGCCATGCGGCCCAAGGTGGAGACATTGTGCGGGGGGGGGGGTCACTGTCCCCCCCAGGACTGGAGAGAAGAGGCCACGGGGAATCTGCCATTGACCTGACCCCACCTCCCAAGCTGAGCCGGAGAAGTCAATTCTGTTCTCAGATTCCCTGGCCTGCTAGGAGCTGTCGCCAGGCCCTGCGGCGGACCCTACAATGATGCACGGTGCTGGCACCCCAAGGAGCAGGCTCCCCTGGAACACAGCTGGGTCGGCCCCAGAAGGCAGTGGGGGTGAGTGCCACACAGGCGATGAGCCGTCTGTTAAGAAGTCATGTGCCAGGCATGGTGGCGCACCCTGTGATCCTGGCACTCTAGGAGGCTGAGGCTGCAAATTCTAATCTAGCCCAGGCAATTCTGGGGAGACTTTGTCTCAAGACACAAAATTTTGTAAGGGCTGGAGATGCAGCTCAGGACAAACACTCTGTTCCACCTTCAGTACCACAGACGCGCGTGTACCCACGGCCACGTGCATGTGCGTGCGCACACACGTTGTGGCCAGAGGAGAATGAGTGCTTTGTTGCGGTTTTGAATCGGAGGAAACCAAACGACCGCAGGCAGGAACTGCTGTTGTGTCGTCACGTTGCCCCGCTGAGCCCCATGGAGGGCCGGCAGCCGCGGTTCGGCTCTGCTTCGGAGTTGGGCTTTGCTGTCTGTGTCTCCTGCACGCTCAGCGAGCCCCAGCTCTGGCACCTCAGCCACAGTGAGCGATGCAAGGGGCCCTGAAGTTGGAGGGTACTGGAGGAGGGTGCTGGCTTCCCGGAAGTCCAAGCCCATTGAGGCCCACTGCAAAGTGGTCACCTTTTCCAGCGATCTGGCCAGCATCCAGCACTGCAGGACGGATCTGGGCCCACAGACGCCAGGTGGTGAACAGTAGGTGAGACGTAGCACGGCTCTGCATGGCTTACCAGACAGTACTAGCACAAGCCCAGCTGGACCTGGAGACACACACGCTGGGGAGGCTGAGGCAGGAAGACCAATGTGGGTTCGGGACAAGCAGGGGCTATGTAGTGAGTTCAAGCCCAGCACGAACTACACAGCGAGACCCTGTCTAGAAAAATATTACTACAAACCTAGCCAGGCGTCCATGTTTCCAGTTGAGGTCAATGCCAGATTAAACTTTCCAGGAGCGGAGTCCGGGCTGTGGTTATACTGTAGTTATAGCTGGTGACCCGTAGGGGAGCTCACTGGTGACAAATCAAGGCCTCAACTTCGGACTCAGTTCTGTAGAAATGTTTAGCTAACATCTGCGAATTTTCCAGGACTTCAACACCTTTTCCCTTATGCATTTTTTTGTCTTAGAGTTAACTTATCTTAATGTTTACACAAACTTTAAAGGAAATAGATGTGTTTTTAAACCAACTTTTAAGTTTTTGTGGGATTCCTATATGTGTGAGTTCACAAGTCACAAGTGTGGGGCTGAAGTTCACACAGGCAGCCTGTCCACTCATACCCTGGGGCACCAATGGTGACCTCGTTGTGTTGGGAGCAAGGGGTGTCTTGAGGGGACTTGTGGCAGTGCGACTCTCACCGTTTGTCAAATGTGAACATTCACTGTGTGTTCTGACCTCACTGGGTACTCAGGGCAGAACCCCAGCCACAGGACGTGCACACTCGGGCTGTGGGCCAGAGCCTGTGTGGAGTACAGGAAGGCTGTGCCAGGCTGGTTCTGTCATTTCACATTTTCACCAGCATCTGACAGTAGGGGTGTAACTTGACTACATGTTAGAGAGCCCGTCCCGGTCTTTGTCACAGTCCAAAAAGTTTACACCTGTAATTCCGTGGAAGAGTTATCACTTTCAGTGTGATCCATGGTGAGAGTAAAGGCACCAAGACAGACCTGATTGTGGGGAGCCAAGGGGTCCTGAGTCCTGTCAAAATGATGGTGCACGGGAACAAAGGCCTCGACCCGGGGCTGAACCCGGGTTCTATAATTCTTGACGCGAGAGTGGTTTGGGGTAAGTGGCGGTGAGAGCAGCAGGAAGCCCGGAGCGCTGTGAGCTGGGCTGGCTGGGGGCCTGAGAGCACCTCTGCAGCATGCGGAGAACGGTGTGCAGGAGTCATCTGCGTCACCTGCTGAGGCAGCATCTTCTGTTCTGGGGTCGGTGCCTCAGCGCTGCTGTGTGATCTTTTCTGCTCTGGGAAGCCAGTGCCTCTCACCTGGAGAACTACAAAGAATCAGAACGAGTGTCTTCAGTGGCATCTAGTGCATATTTTAAGACTGTTTTGAACTCAAGAGGTCTGGGGGTTTTTTGTGTTGTTTTGTTTATTTCT
>PVJX010044740.1:0-13083 GCA_004027295.1 Dolichotis patagonum
TTGAGCACAGTGTTCTACATTTATTTGTTAGACTTTGTTAATGCAGGAAGTATGATATTAGTGGTACTTTAAGTGATTTTAAAATATCAGTCTCATTTGCATTCATATTTTTGTGTCATTGAATATCATCACCTTTAATTGGCATGTATGGTCTAGTTTTTGACACATATCTAAGATTCTGTGGGAGTGAGAAACACACAGTCTTTGGAATTCATCCATTTGTCATATATTTGTAACTTAACCCAAATTGAATAAAATACACTGTTGAATTCTTATTAGAACTAAATATAGTTTTAACTGCAAAGCTATAAGAACTAAGAGTTTCCAACTCAGTTAAGATACTTAAAGCCCACAGTGACACCCACAGCTTCATCAGCTGGAAGAACAAAAATACTGCATCATAATTATTTGTTAGATATGTTTCCTGTTTGAATAAGATCCCCTTACTGTCCATGAAAATTTCTCTTACTCATTTGCATTAAACATATTGCAGAGTGAAAAACCTTTAAATAAAGCATGGAATAACTTTACAAGACAGAGACAAGAAGAATTCATATTTGATCCTGCTTGGATGAGCAAAAATAGAATAGGTAGAAGCCATAAAATTAAACAGAACCTACATCTCAAAGAGTTTACTGTCTAATACAGGATCAATCAAATGAACCAATAACAAATAAAGGATTGTATAATATATATATATATATATATATATATATATATATATATAGAAACAGGTATAAACAAAGCAAAGTTGAGTTCAGAGGGGAGAATGCTTTCTTTCTCTTTGGAATGAGAAACAGATAAGACTTTGTTGAAAAAATGACTCTTGCTAAGAAGGGTGGAGTATTTACAGATTAAAAAAACAAGAAGAAAAGATGTACCAGGCAGACAGATGATTAAAGGCAAGATGATAGGCAAGTGAGTCAGTTCTGAGAAAATGTGCCAGTTAGAGTGGAGCACAGGCATTTGAATAAGAGATAACACTGGAGATGCAGCTGAAGCCCAGTATGGTGGGTCACCTGCAGCCACTGAGTGTGCACTTGTTTTCATGAGCGACAGTAGGCCATTAAAATGAACAGAATTGAGGGACAGCAGAATCAGAGGGCTGCCTGATGTTCTGTGCGGATTGTGGACTGCATGATCTCACAGCGCCATTCACACTATGGACTTGTGTGTGTCTGTGTGTGTGTGTGTGTGTGTGTATATTACTGTGTTTCAGTTATTGTAAATATATTACATAATGACAGGTCTCCTGGTAGATGGAAGACAAGTGTCTTGAAAATGGAGTATATCATATGGGATTGTGGTAGCCTGAGACAGTTTTCCTATAGGCCTACAGATCAAAAAACACAAGATAGGACTGAATGTTATAGGGAGAGATTGGAGATTTGACAATAGTTCACACAAAACAGGAGTTTAGTTTAAAAAAGAGGTTGAGGAATCTGTGGAAGGGAATGAAAAAGGTCTCATGCGTGTCTTCAAAGATGGGTCTTCAAAGATGTCTTCAAAGACAGATAATGGTGGCAAACAGGAGATCGAAAAGTGAGAAAGAAGATCAACTGAATAATGGCAGTTCAATTCTAAATTTACTTTGGAGCCAGAGTTATTGGGTGAACATGTAGGTGGAAATATCAGGCATAAAATGCTGGTCTTCAGGGTGTGGCAGGAGACTGGCCAGAGCTGTTCACATAAAGGTGATTACAGGGCCTCTGGGAGTTCATAACAGGAGAGCTGGTAGAGAGTAGTGCGTGAGCAGAGCCTAAGTGGTGTTAGAGGTGATCCTCTTGCTTATCATACTGGATTCTCTAACACCAAAAGAATTAGGAATAAATCTTGCAAAAGAAGACCGCCTTCTTAATCATGTGGTTGTTGGATAGCTGGTTTCCTTTCCAGTTACTGCCAACCGTCAAATGCAGTCAGAAAGCCAGATTTTATACATAAACACGTCATTTTTTCATTGTAAGATTAGATAAGAGCGAGGGCAAGGGAGGCTTTCTGACCAAAGGCAGAATCATTGATGACTTGGTAATGTTTTAATGGTGAAATGGAAGCACATAAATCAATTATAAATGCAATCAACTCTTCACTCACACACACAAAAAATAATGGCAAAACCCTCCTAAAAGCATTTTTATTGGACCCTCTCATGCCATACACAAAATGTGGCTCCATATTTTCATTTCAGTGTTGTTCTTAATCTGATACTAAAATTAATTTACACTGCAGAAAAGCACAAAATTAATGATAAGCAAAGGTGGTCAGGATATGTACTTGATGGTAGAGAGCAATTCTGAGATGAAAATATTTGCTTTGCATAAGCCTTGTATAAAGAATGAGGGTTTATTTTATGGCTATCTTCAGTTTCTCTTCTCATATTTTATACTGTCTGACAGAGATATCTGCTGGGATTAGTGTTCTCTTACTTACCTTGTTATGATGACCCCAGAAGCCCACAATGTATCAAAGTTTCATGTATTATATAGAAGTTGACTATTAAATCTACTTTGTCTCTTTTTGTTCATAGATATGCCTTCCATATTTTATGCAATTTTTACAGACATAAGGGTCCAGTCTAAGCAGAGAGTCATAAAAATATTTTGTGCTTTTTTTTGTCTTTAGGGAAGTTAAAAAGCAAAGCAATAGATTATCTTCAGCATGTTACTAATGTATATTTAAAAATCTCCACTATGACTACGCTTTTTTATTTTTTGGACTTCTCAGGGAAGTAGAAAAGTTGTATGTACCAGCATCTCCAATTTGGTAGAAAACAGTTTAATATTATATCAATCTATTTGGAATTTAAATACTCATGACCTCATCTATATATAGTTTGACTTTTTTTGATATTTAATTTTGTAGCTGATGTAGAATGACTTTTAAAGGATGTACTAAGGTGTATTTAAATGTTATTAGTATATTAGGATGATTAAATAATTTATTTGAATTTTTTTTTTTTTTGATACTAGGGATTGAACTCATGACCTTGCACTTACCAGATAGGCCCTTATATCACTGAACTAAATCCCCGGCCCCTTTTATTTGAACTTTTATCTAAAAATAGAAATATGTAACTTATTGAAGAACTGTCAATTTAGAGAAATATTTGTAAGAGAAAATCAAGGAAGAATACCTTGGATCTTCATAAATAGGGCCTGGGCAACATAATATTTATGAATTTAATTGTACTTTTAAAAATCTAGTGGTTGGAAAAAATCTCTGTGAATAAAGCTCTTCACTTTTTAGTGGGCTGATTACTTAAATATTTATATTTGGACAATCTCATTTTCTCTTCCATTTCAAAATTGTTCTAAATTATCCAATATTTTTCTGTTTTATTGACTAAAAGATGTGCCTAATTTCATAATAGTTAAAAAAGAATGTATTCAACACAGCATTTCATAAATAACAGAAAGATGTGAATTGGGTTTTCCCTTTGATATTGGGAATTTTCTTTTTTTTTTGTACCAAGGATCGAACTCAGGACCTTGCGCTTGCCAGGCAGGCACTTAAGCCACTGAGCTAAATCCCCAGCCCGATATTGGAAATTTTTGCTCAGAGAAACTAAGCCAACAAACTTGTATACTAATCTACACTTAAGTATATTATTTAGACTTTTGAATTAAAGATACCCTGAGCAGTATTTTGTCAGGAATATGTATATGCATTCAGTTAATACAGTTGATTTGGCTAGTTTGTTATAAATACACTTATGGTCAGGTGATAACTGAAAAAGTGTCTACAGGCCTGACATTTTTTAAAGAATGTAAGTCAAGTGAAAATTAAAAAAAGCAAGTTGCCCCTGCATGTGAGCCAGTCAGAATATGAACTGAGGAGATCTAGGATGGAAGCAATGTCCCCACCTGTGAACCAGGTGGAACACAGTCCAGGGAGAACCAGGAAGGCAGCTCAGCCCCCACCTGTGAGCCTGCCAGAGTACAGAATGGGGAGAACCAGGAAGGAAGCTCAGCTGGTAGTCTGAGCAATTATTTGAGGATAACAGTATGCAACTAAGTAACTATTGTAGATTTCCTGCTGTCTTATCACTGTTTCATTTCATTTTATTGTTCTGTTTTATTCCCTTTAAAATAAAAATAAAAAAATAAATTCAGTATCTCATTAAAATGAACCTGGGAAAAAGGTTCTGGTTCCCTAGAAATAAATTTTAATCTAGTTTTCATCTAGCATATTTAAAAAGCCCTTCTGAAATATTTATTGATTTTTTTAAAAGCTCACTTGAAAATACTTAGGGCCTTCCCAGTCCAGGGTAAGTCTGGACACCAGAATGTACTATTAAAACATTTTAGAAAAAAAGTAAAACCTTTTGAGGGTGAGTTTTGCTTTTAACTTTCCCCCAGGATACTGTGAAATCTCCTGGGAAAAACGTGAAAATTATAGTGATGTTCTTCTAAACTTTCACTTGGCTCCTACAGCACGCTTGATTTTTTTTGTTTTTTACTGCTACTGGGTAAAACATAAAACAACAAACCACCTGAACAACAGCAGCAACAACAAAAAGGATAGATATGTAAAAATATGTGATTTGTGAAACTGTGAATGCTGAGAGTAGACACCTTAAAAAATACAGTTTGGAGATTAGGAGGATGGTGGTGCCAAGAACATAAAGGGATTGTGATCTCCTACTTTCCCTGGCTATAGTACAACTTGTTTTTGCTGCTGTTTTTCTTTAGCAAAAACTACATGTGCAACTAAGTAGGAAACTGAACTTAACATTTAATTGTTAAGGACTAAATCCTTAATTATTATGTTGAAATTCTAATCCCTAGTAACTTCGAAATGTGTCTGGATTTAGTGGCGGGGCACTTAAGGTAAATACAGAAGTGAAGAAAGCTGAATGAGATTGCTATACTGCCTCTCTCTTCTAATCTGACTGGAGTTCCTGTAAGGAGAGAGGATTAGGAGATACGGGGGATGCCTTCCTACTTGGGCACCAACAAGTTAAGGACAGTGACCTCAGGAGAGAGCTATCCTGAAAACACTTTATTCTTGGTCTTCCAGTCTTCAAGATTGTGAGACAAATACTAGTGTGTGGCATTTTGTTATGGCAACTCTAGAAAACAGATATGATGATAAAGAAGTAAGTACTAACTCTTCGAAGAAAAGGTATCAGATCACTCAAATTTCTTCTAAGGACATATATTCTGCATTTAAACTACAGGACCCTGTGTATGTTGGTACTGATTTAACATTTCTGGCTTCCATTCACTGTTAACCCTATTTAACATGTCACCACTGAATGCTTACTCATCTGACTTTTATTTTGGTACCGGGGATTGAACTCATGAACTTGTACTTGCCAGGCAAGCACTTATGCTGCTAAGCTAAATCTCTGTGCCCTCATCTGACTACTTCTTTCACTACAGTTTGATGACTACTATTGCTTTCATCCTCCCAAAGACTGAATTTGAATACCAGCTATACTTTCCTTCATAAAATTATGGTCAAAACCATGTAACATAAAATACATTAATCTTGCCAGTGCTAAGATTATTCACCTTGTTGGGCAATGGACCTATAGAACATTTCCACCTTGCAAAACTGAATCTCTATAACCATCATCTTAGTTACTTTCTTGTTACTGGGACACAATACCCAGTACTCACAAATTAAAGGAGAAGGAGTTTATTTTGACAGTTTGTAGAGGAGTCAATCCAAGGCATGACATCATGACACAGGGAGATGGCAGAAGAGAAAAAACTCATTGCATGATGTAGAGAGCAACTCAGCAGAAGAAGGGAGGGAGATTGATCCTTCTGGGACATGCCCACAGTGATCCACCTCCCAATGTCACATTTAGCTGTAAACTCATGAGTGGAGTAATCCACTGCTGAGTGTCAGTCACACACTCATGATCTGATCATCTCCCCAAACCCCCACCTGTGAGTTCATGAGGCTATAGGGGACATCTAGATATAAACCGTAACAGCTATTGACAGGTCTCCTTTTCTCCCTTCTTCTTGAGCCCTTGGCAAACACACTTATATTTTCTGTTTCTATAATTTTGACTGATTTAGATACCCCATATAAGTGAATTAACACAGGATTTGTGTTTTTGTATCATATTTCATTTCACATAATGTACTTAAGGTTCATCAATATTGTAGCTTGAGGCAGGTTTTTCCTACTTTTCAAGAACAAACAATATTTCACTGTACATATATATCACATTTTCTTTATTTAACCATTCATTGATTGACATATAGATTATTTCCACCTCCTAATTATTGTGAATAATGCTGCTTTGAACACAGATGAGGGAATATTTTTCCAAGGTTCTATTTTTAATGTTTTGGGATATAGACCCAGAGGATAATAGATTGTATAGTAACTCAATTTTTATGTTCTGAGGAACTGCCATACTGTTCTTCATAGTGGCTGTAATATTTTATATTCTCATTAACAGTGTATTAGAATTCCAGATCTATCTATCCTAGCCAACACTTTTTTTTCTTGTTTTGTATCATAGCCATTCTAATGAATGTGAAGTAATATATAACTGTGGTTTTGATTTGAGTTTCTTTAATTGTAAGTTGTGAATCTTTCATACACTTTGGCATATCACTTAATTTCTTTGCCCAGCTTTTCTCTAGATTATTTGTTTCTGTGTTTGATATTGAAATATTTTATCTTTATATATTTTGGTTGTTAACTCTTTATCAGATATATGATTTGCAAATATTTTTTCTCTTTAGGTTGCTTTTTCACTCTGTGATTTTGTCTTTTGGTGCACAGAAGTGGTTCAGTTTTATGTAGTACCATTTGTCTAAGTTTACTTTTATTCAAGAATTTTTCCTATGTTTTCTTTTTGGAATTTTATAGTTTAAGATCTCCTAGTTAGGTATTTCATTCATTTTGGGTTAATTTTTATCTGTAATGCAACATAGAGCCTAGCTTTATTCTTTATATGTGGTTACCCACTTTTTCTTAGCACCATATGGTCTTGACACCACCCACTGTGTGGTCTTGACACCCTATTGAAGATAATATGACCATATGTATGTAAGGATTTACTTCTTGGATTTTTATTCTATTTCATTGTTCTATATTTTTGTCTTTATGTCAGCACAATGCTGTTTTGATTATTGTGGTTTTGAAATATGTTTGAAATTTGAAAGTATGAGACTGCTAGTTGAGTCCCTTCTCAAAATTAATATTAATTTGGACTCTTCATGATTTCTTATGAATTTAAAGTTTAAATTTAAATTTAAAGAAAAGATGTTTCTGTAAAATAAGTCATTGGGTTTTGGATAGGCAATATATTCAACTGGTACATTTTTTTTAATGTAGTGTGGACTTAGGAACAATGTTAAGTCTTTGAACTCAAGAACATAATATGCCCTTTTCTTCACATCTTCTTTCTTTCATCAGTGTTTTACTATCTTTTTTGGGGGGAGTACTGGGAGTTGATTTCAGGACCTTGCCCTTGCCAGGCAGGTGCTCGTGCTGCTGAGCTATATCCTTGGCCTCCAATCTTTTACGTTCTTAGTTAGATTTATATACTAAACATTTTATCATTTTAACACTATTGTAAATGACACTTGATTTTCTTTTGAATTGTAAATTATCATATAATTTGTATGTGATTTTGTATCTTGCAATTTTATGAATTCTTTTATTATTTTAGCAATTTTTTGTTAGAATCTAGGGTTTGTAAATACAGGTTCATCTCATCTGAGAACAGTGGCAATTTATCCTTTTATTTTATAGATATTTTAATTTATTTTATAGACACTTTCTATTTCTTTTTCTTACCTAACTGACTAGGCTGGGAATTCCAGTGTTGTGCTGAATAGAAATGAAGAGAACAGGCATCCTTGTCTTTTCCCTGATTTCAAAGGAAAAGACCTGGATCTTTCTTTACTGATTATGGTATTCAGTGTTGTCTTTTCATATATGGTCTTTATTATGTTGAGGTGGTTTCCTTCTTTTCTTGGTTTGTTGAATGTTTTTTATTGTGAAATGGTGTTGAAATTTTTTTACATCAATTGTGATTTTAATGTGTTTTTTATCTTTCATTTGGTCAATATGAAATATTACATTGGTTGATTTTTGTGCATTGAACCATTCTTTTGAGAATAAATTATACTTTGTCAAGGTGCATAATCATTTTAATATACTGTTTAATTTGGTTTTCTAAAAAGATTTTTGTGTTACATTCATCAGAGATAATGCTTTATGGTTTTCTCTTTTTGTAGTACATTTATCTGTCTTTTGTATCAGGGTAAAGCTGTTCTCATAAAATGGGTTTGTGAGCTGTCTTCACCTGCTTTATATTGCTATAACTGAATGTCTGATATGATGGAGTTTATTTTAGCTCATAGCTTTGGAGGTTGAAATCTCTATTAGAAAACTCAACCTTTTGTATCTGAGACCTTGTTGTATAGTAAGGTTCCTATGGCTGTGTTAAAACATGGCAGACAACATCACATGGTAGGAGAAGGAGCAAGAGATCAGGTGGTGAGGGAGCTGGAAAGGGCTACCGTCACTCTTCTATAATCACCCACTCTCACAAGAATTAATCCACTGTGACACCTAACCCACTGAGAGACAGTCTTAGTTACTTTTCTCATTGCTGAGACAAAATGCCCAGTGCCTGAAGTTAAAGGAGGAAAGATTTATTATAGCTCACAGTTCGTAGAGGTTTCAGTTCATGGTTAACTGGCTCCAAGCAGTGTGGCATGGCAGAGTGGCATCACAGAGAAGAGGCGGTTTGTGGTAAGCAAAAAGCAGCAAAACAGTGAAGCGGCAAAGGAGCAGCATGCCAGGAAAATATCCTCTTTCTGTCCCTTATATTATGTCTAGTGTACCCACACTTAGTGTGAGTAGCACTCACAGTTAGGGTTGGACACCTTTCATCCTAACATTGAACTGTGAATCAATACTAGCATCATATCCTTAATCACAGCATCACACACTCTAGATCTAGTGACCTCTGAAAAGCCCCATCTATGACCATGTGAGGCTTTGGGGCACATCCAGATACAAGCCATAACAGAGACAAACATCAGTCCCTTCACAAGTGTGATCCTGACCCAATCACCTCCCCAAGGCCTTTACTCCTAAAGATTCCACTGCCTTTCAGTGTCACTCTGGGAAACAAACTTCTGTGAACCATAAGGGAGGAACCAAAACCAATCTATAGCAGGAAATTTCCTCTTCAATTTTTGTAAGAGTTTGCGGAGGATTGGTTTTAATTAATCTTTCAATGTTTAGCAGGATTGTGGGTGAAGCCATTGGATTCTGCCCCTTTTTGTAACTGTTCCAGTCTTCGTTTCAGCCTTTAAATCTGTTCAGACTTTTTTCCTTCATGCATCGGTAATGGTAGTTGTATGTTTGTGCATGTCTTTTAGGTTACCCAGTTTTTTGATGTACAATTGTTTACAATATTCTTTTGCAATCCTCTATATTTCTATGGCACTAGTTATAATGTTCCCTGTTTCACTTCTGATTTTAGTGGAGTCTTCTTTCTCTCTCTCTTTTTTTTTGTTAATGTGTCTGGGGGTTTGTCAATTTTGTAAATTTTTTCTAAAAAAGTCTATGCTTATTTTGAGAGAACATCTGAATTCTTGGAGTTTTTGTCTCCTCCGTAAATTAGTATGTACATACTGGATGCAAACAGCATGCTGCTCTTTCTACTTACATTATTGCACTCAACTTTTTACTGTCACATGATTGGTGCTTAATAAATATTATTAGTAATTAGTTTAAGTAAAAACAATCTCCTGGGGCTGGGGATTTAGCTCAGCGGCATAAGCGCCTGCCTTGCAAGCAGTCGTGAGTTTGATCCCTGGTACCGATAAAAAAACAAAAACAAACAAAAAGATAAAAATTAAAAACAATCTCCTTATGAAAATCATAAATCCCTTTCTCATTCTTTTTGTAAAGAATCACAAATTCTAAGCATTATTCTTATTGTAATATGACTTAAGAAATTTGAATCTTTTTATTTCTTGTCATTCTTGTATAATATTCCTCTTGATTTTATAGCCCTTCTTTGCTCGTGTTTAACTCAGTATGGATAGATTTTTTCCAATAGCCTTTCATTATTCATTTCCTTGCAGAGTTCCATGGATTGATTCCTTGCTCTTAGACTTTTTGTCTAAGGTGAATGCTTTTCTGACTGTGCTTTCCATTAAGAGGAATAACTCCACAGTCATGGGGTTTACTATGAGACATTGCTTTGGCGTAACTATCCTTTAAATTTAAAGAACTTGTGTAAAGTAAAATTTTATTCATTATCTGTGAACTTGCTTCTAATAGAAGTGCTTTCAGTTTTAATGATGGAGGGAATATAGTTTTTATTTTCTGGATTTTGTTTCATGTGTCTTGGTTGAGAAGGCTCTTGTTTAATATAGCATGATTTATAATCAGCTTGATTATATATAACTGAGTTTTTATTTTGACCTGATTAAACTTCATAAAAACAATTATAGGCATGAATAATGTGTATTAAATCCCAATCCCAAAGCATAAAGTTCGGCTTTATGGGCAATGGAAAAATCCTTTGATTCCCCTGGTGGAAAATTATACGTTGTGCACTCCATTGACATTATTGTTAACCTCTGATTGTTCTGTGAATCATGGAGAGCAAAGAATTTACCTTTTGAGGGAGAAGAATGGAATCTGAAGGTAAGGAAAGTAAAGGGCATTATTGCACTATTTAAAAGTTGTACAAATAAATTATAAAATATTAGAAAATTTGGCATCTTCTATCTTGGATCCTTTATCTAGTTTGAGGCTATTCAAGGGCAGTATTTTAGGCATTTGATTTAGAATGGTCACAATCAGATTTTTCTGTGTCAGCAAACAACAAATTCATAGGCTTACAATAATAAATATTAATTTCTTGCCCATGTTATATGACAGCAATAAGTTGGCTGTGTTTCTGTTGGTCTCATCATGTATTCACAGGTCTTTTACTACCTGAGACTTGGATGGTGATCACCCAGTAGCTGGGCATACTCTTTGAATGGTGAAGGGAGTTCAGGGGGGTGTAAGTATGCCACAAAAGCACCTTAGAAACTTATGTCCCATTGGCCAAAACAGGTCACCAGGCAAACTCCAAATCAGTGGGACCAGAATGTAAACTCTGCCTCCAGGAAAGCATAGCAAGCATTGGACAGGTATGAATAATCATGACCATGATTCATTCTAGCCAAACTGTCTTGGAAATACACTGAATCCTTTCTATGCAACATATTAAGTCAGAATAGAAGTAAATTATTTCTAAGTCAGAGTATTTTAGAAATTTTAACTATCAAGCCCTTTATTCAAAATGCTACTAAATATCACAGTCTCTTTAGTATAAAAAATAATAAAAACTAAAAGAGTAATAAGATCCAAAATGTATAATAGATATTGTAATAATGGAAGGAAAGTGCTGTAAAGGATATAACTGCATGTATGTTTAAGACATATGTAAGACAGATAACCATACTACTAAGTTTTTGTTAGTTTATCAAACAGAATATCTTGTACTGTCATTGTTTGATTGTCCACTTTTTATGCTTTCATTTTGTAACTTGAGCAACTACTTCTAAGATGACAATATGTAATTTTAAAAAAATGCTACTGTATTTTGAGGGCACAAAGTACAGTGATTAAAGTGTGCTCTAGAACCCAGTATCCTGGCTACTACTGCTCTCTACCTCTCTACTCTCTGCCATGTTTTCTTGAAAAATCTCCTAAAGTATTATGCAAAAAATGACCTGAGAATCACTAGTATAGTATTTCTCAGTATAGGTTCTCCAGATGCTAAAAAGTGTGAGCTTACAAAAAACACACAAACAAAAGTAAAAACTAGCTCCTTCTTGTGAGTTTTTCCCATTTGTGGGCCATGGGGAGGAGAACATGCACCATGTGTGAGTTGTGGGGAGGATAACCAGACGTTAGTACCTGCAGGTGCGTGGGCTGAGAGACAAGAAGAGCCAAAGTTCTCCTCCCCCACCATGAGTGATAGCAGATCCAGAGAAACACAGGCTGACATGATAGTTATTGAAGTAAAATACAATTTAATGCTTGTAGTGTTTAGTGTTTCACTGACTTTGCAGCCTAGAGCTAGTAATCTGAACATCTATTTAAGGATAACAATACACAATATAGCATCTGTGGGGGATCTTCTTCTGAAGGTGGTAACCGTTGTTAATTTCCTGTTATCTTGTTTTAAAGTCCTATATAATTTTCATTATTTTGTTTGGCTTGGTTTTATTCTGTTTTGTCTTGTTTGATTTTGTTATATCTTTTTTTTTAATTTAAAAGCGAATAAAACAAAAGGGGGCAGTACAGAGCAGATCAGAACAGGACAACATAGGCAACACAGTACTTTACATTAAGTCAACTGGACATCAACAGTATCTAACACCATATCTCTTACTCTGGTATAGTTGAGCATAGTTTCAATTACAATAATATCAAACATAACACAATAGTATAAAGCCATGCATATAGTGAAAGAATTACAGGGCTTTCTGAACCGAATAACAGAAAATGATCAATGGGTATTATAATATCTCGTTTTTGATAAAAAAGAAAGAAATTTGTTTGAACTATCACACATATTCAAATTCCAATAAGACACAATGTGGTAGATAGAACCAATGGTAATAGAACAAAGAAAGCATGGTAGGACTTCTAAGAAGGATAATATTAAATCAGCAATAGCTGTCATAATGCTTTCTTCAAAACAGCTGTTCATATCATCACGTATGATATAGTCAAACAAAACAGGATAACACCATTCCAACTGATGATTTAAAACTTTGAAAGACTTTGAAGCTATGAGATGGGGACTCATGCTTACCATAAAGTCTTATATACTCTTATCAAACCTCATATTAGGGAGATTATATGGTATTTACCCTTGTGAGTTAGGTTTATTTCACTTAAGAGAATGGTCTCAAGTCATGTCCATTTATTTATAAATATCTCGATGTGATCATTCTTTATAGCTGAGTAGTACTCCATTGTATAAAAATGCCACAACTTTTTTATCCATTCCTCAGTTGATGGGCACTTAGGTTGTTTCCAAGATCTGGCTATTACAAATTGTGCTGCTATAAACATGGG
>PVJX010044741.1:0-13046 GCA_004027295.1 Dolichotis patagonum
AGCCTAACCTCTGAAGGGAGGGGTAGTCTAACATCTTAAAACCCACTGAAATGTTTAGGGAATTTTTAGTTTACTAGCAGAGAAATAAGTAAGATAGGTAAGTGGAGATTTTTCTGTGGTTGAGAGCAAGTTTCCACTAAAGAAACTTTGGGTGTCTTGGCCATGACCCCTCAGTTCTGTTTTGCTTTTTTTTTTTTTTTTTTTGTACCAGGGATTGAACTCACAACTTTGGGTTTACCAGGCAGGTGTTTACACCACTGAGCTAAATCCCAGGCCCTATTCTCAGTTTCTGTTGGCCCACACAACCAGAGATCAGTCTCCAGAAAGGAATCCAGCTGGTCAACATTCCATTGGCCACTGGGTGCAATGGGGAAAACTGTCCTCTGCTTTAGGAGTAGCAGCTGCTCTAAGAGCATTTAGCTATCTGGCAGAGTAACCACTGTTTGTTAGAGTTCTATAAGGGATAGTTAAAAACCTGAGCAAGATCCTTACCTAGTGCTTTATAAGTTTACAATAAAGGTTCTAAAGCCCACAACTTAATACCAAAGTATTTTCCTAAGTACATAAACAAAAGGTTGGAGAACCTCCCTTAGTGTAAATGTGTTTTGGTCAGTTAAGTGTGCTGCTTTTAGAAATAGCTCCCTCTGGTTTCACCCACAAGTCAGTTCTTTCCACTGTCCTCAGGTTCAGTCTCCTAAAGGAGACCTGTCCAGAACACTAAGCTGGGACACGGCTTTCATGTGTGTTCTCCTGGATGGGCAAAATTCTGATGTCTCATCTGACCCAGAGACAGGATATTTATCGCTCATCTAAGATGACTTCCCTGTCTTCTGCATTAGCAAATGTCTACTTTACTTTCTACAGACTTAGTAGGAGGGAAAGGTTGGAACAGTCTAGAGTTCTTTCTAATTTTCTAACTGTAAAATGGAAAATATAGCATGGTAGGAAAACATGCATGGTGGTGCACTCTTGTAATCCCAACATTTGGGAGGCCGAGGCAGGAGAATCATTTGCCAAGTTCAAGATCAGCCTGGGCTACAAAGTGAGGTCAAGGCCAGCATGAACTGCGTAACAAGACCTTGTTTCAAAAAGACAAAAAGACCAAAAAAAAAAGAAAAGTGGTAGAAAAGATTAGAAGTAAAGCCAAAAAAGAAAACTGAAGCAGAACAGGCTTGATGGGTCCTCTAGAGTGTAGAGGAAGATCAGAGCCAGTCTGTCCCAGTGAACCTGTCCTCCAAGTCTTCAAACACCGACCTAGTATCATTTAACTGGGGGAAGGAGTCCCATGTTTCATTATAAGCTTGTGTGTTTTCTAAGTCTGAGCTAGATTTGATTTAAGAAGACCAAGTTTACGGAAGTTTATATTAAAGTCTACCAGGGTGTTCTAATGTTACTCTCTCTAGCGCTACTGTCTAAATAAAGTCAAGCAAGGAGTAGCAGTAAATTTAGTAACTAGTTCAAATGCAACATGTACAAGAACAAAATAATAATAAAAATGTCCCATTAAAGAAATATAATTGCCGGGGATTTAGCTCAGCAGCACAAGCACCTGCCTGGCAAGCACAAGGTCGTGAGTTCAATCCCCACTACAAAAAATAAAAAAAAAAAATTTTTTTAAAGAAATATCATAATCTTATAACCTTCCCATGTTTTAATTTAGATTTATCATTATTTTACTGGCTGCCTTTTTTCAGTATGGGGCATCAAACTCACAACCTCATGCTTTCCAAGAAAGTGCTTGTGCCACTAAGCTAAACCCCCAGCCCAAAGCTTTTTTTCTTTTTTCCTTAAGGGGCTTTTCTTTGTTTTTTGTTTTTTTGTTTTTTTCTTTTTTTTTTTTTTGGTACCAGAGATCGAACTCATGAGTGTGTGCTTGCCAGGCAGGCACTTATGCTGCTGAGCTAAATCCCAGGCCTCTATTTTCTTTTTTGGTACCTGGAATTGGACTCAAGGCCTCATGCTTGCCAGGCAGGCGCTGCACCGCTGAGCTACATCCCCAGCCCAATTTATCATTATTTTAACAAAACTATGTAAGAGACACAAAGCACAAGCAATTATAAGCAGTGGGCTAACATATAACAAAATTTGAAGCATAAAAAATTGTTACTTAAAAAAAAAATTTGTGGGCCAGGTTGAGGGTTGGAACTGAGTTTCATAAAAAGATAGATGGGAAGGGCTGGGGATTTAGCTCAGTGGCTTAAGCGCCTGCCTGGCAAGCGAGAGGTCATGAATTCGATCCCCGGTACCAAAAAAAAAAAAAAAAAAAAAAAAATTGTTACTTAAATGAGTCCCAGTCCAGAGTCTATGAAACAAAAGCAAACGCTTAGCCATCCAATAGTCTCGGTGGAAGAACTCCAAATGATATAGCGGAAAAACTCCCAATGTGCTTGTTGTCCAAAATGCCAAGTTGGTGTTCTCTAAAATTGAAGAATGAATTTTAGGAGCACCAGAGGTTAAGAGCAGAACATATTTATTGAGAAGAGGAAAGCTGTCCTGAAGATAAACAAAAGGGGTCCCGAGTGAGTTGCCAAAGGCTTTTCTAGGGACTTTTATAGAGCAAAACCAAGAGGTGAGAGGGGTCTAAAATGGAGAAAAATGGGAACTTCCGAAGTGGGCGGGCATAGGGTGGGATAAAACTATGGTCAACCAACAAGATTACAAGAGTAATTGCTTGGGAAAGATTGATTAAATCAGAATCCAATAGGAAAATGAGTCAGGTACCAAGTGGGAACAGAGCCTTTGCCTGTAGAGGGCTAGACAGATTAAAGGCTTCTGTGGCTTCCTCAAGATGATATCTATTTAGAATATCAGTCCTCAATGTTTATCCTTAGGGTATGGTTGCATTTATTTTATTCTTTTGTCTTAAGAGTTGGCTCACAACCAGAGGTGTTATCTGGTCTTCTGCAGTGGCTCCTTCCAGGGCTTAGCCCTGTCCAATTGCCTATAATATTCTGTCTAACTCAGCTGCCTATAATAATACAGTTGCTTTTATTTCTTTGTTTTTTTTTTTTTTTGGTACTGGGGATCAAACTCATGACCTCGCACCTGCCAGGGGCAGGCGCTTAAGCCACTGAGCTAAATCCCAGGCCCTCTTTGTATTTTTTTAGGGTGCAAAGTTAGTGTATTTCATTTCCTTCTGTTCTTGCCTTCCCCTCCCTCCCCTCCTTTTCTCCCCTACCTTCCTCCCCACGCCTCCCTGCCTTCCCTCTTCTTAGCTACACACCAAACCTTCTTTCTTTTTTCCAGATGACTAAGAACTTTTGGTGGTTGGACACAGTGTCCGAGCATACTGTTAAGCTTTGGTCTGAGAATTCCCTTGTTGTGAACACTGGTTTGCTGTGTTTTGAGTTGTATGACTTTTCCTTGTTCTGTTGTCAGTATCTGCTTTATTGACTTTGTTGTTTTTGCAAGTTTGTCATCAGGCTGATGACATCCTTTGTAGACTATTGGCCTCTTCTTTGTGGTACATTTAGAGTTTGCTCTTTTATCCTTAGTGTCTTGCAGTTCTGCTACTGTGTGTTGTGGAATGAATTCTTTTTTTTTGGTGGTGGTGGTATTGGGATTTGAATACAGGACTTTCACACTGACATACATACATCTCAGCCCTTTTACTTTTTTTGTTTTGACAGTGTCTCCCCAAGTCACTAAGTGTGGGCTAGAATTTGAGATCTTTTTGCCTCAGCCTCCTACATTGCTGGGATTACAGATGTGCCCCACCGTACCCTGCCAGAATATCTTTTGTTTAAATGCCTTTGATTTCTGGAACTTCCTTTTTTCCCTAATGTTTATTCTCATCTGAAGTGACATCATGTTCTCTTAGGCTCAGTTTTGTTGCCTGTCCCCATGTTACTGTTTTCTAGTTCTTGGGGCTTGTAAGAAGAAACTAACTTTGCACTCACTTGGTTTCCCTTCAGTGGTACAGCTTTTTAAGCCTCTTAGGTCTCTACCTTGAGCTCAAGTTCGAGATTTTCTCTTCCCATCTGTCTTTTCTCTTTTTATTATTATTATTATTATTATTTTAAAATTGGTACTGGGGATCAAACTCACGACCTCATGCTTGCAAGGCAGGCGCTTGTGCTGCTGAGCTAAATCCCCAGCCCTTCCCATCTATCTTTTTATGAAACTCAGTTCCAACCCTCAGGGTAGCATTCATTAATAGAAGTATGACATGAACCATACATAATTTAATATATTGTAAAAAACACATGAAAAAATAAGAAGAGGTATATGAAATTGATTTAGTAACATATTTAGCCCACTATCTCTAAAATATTGTCACTTTAGCCAGGTATGGTGGTACACACCTGTAATCCCAGCACTTGGGAGGCTGAGGCAGGATTGCTGGGAGTTTGGGGCTAGGCTGGGCTACATAGTGAGACTCTGATTCCAAAAAATAAAAATAAATAAATAAATAAATAAATAAAATACTGTCACTTTAATACTTAATGTATATAAAAATTTACTCCATTTACATTTTTTGCACTAAATCTTTCCTGTCCCAGTTGCACTCTATGCTTATAGTGTGTCTCCATCTGGGCCAGTCACAGTTGAGGTACTTTATGGCCTAGTGACACAACCCCTTTCCCCCAGCTCCAAGTCCCCTATGTGGATCTCATTTTCCCCTCAGGACACCTAAAGCGCACTTTAAGTTCTCCCACTGAGTTGGTCAGCTTTTCTGTTGCTGAACACAATACCCGGTGCCCACAGCTTCAAGGAGCAAAGGTTGAACTGTTCCTGTGTTCAGCCTGCTGTCAGCTGGCTCCCAGGCATAAATGTGGGAAAGGACATGGGGAAGCAAAGCTACTCAGCTGTGGCAGCTGGGAAGCAGCGCAGGACAACAGTGCCAGAGAGGGGGCCAACAACAGTGAATAGCAGTGGCTCCGACTTTTTGGCACCAGCGTTCAGTTTCCTAGAAAACAGTTTTCTTCCCATGGAAGGATGGGGGCTGGTTTTAGGATGATTCAAGTACACTACATTTGTTGTGCAATTTATTTGTATTACTATTTCACTGTAATATGTAATGAAATGATTGCACAACTCACCATCATGCAGAATCAGTGGGATCCCTGGCTCATTTTCCTGCAACTAGATGGTCCCACCTGGAGTTGATGGGACAGTGAGGCCCAAAGTGTGTTACTTATGTCGTCTACTCCATAGTCTCATCCTGGCTGCTGTCACTGAAGAAAAGCCTGCTTTATAAAAACAGGATGTTGGAAATGGAAGCAGGCTTTCCAACGCTTTTATGGCGATATCAAGTTATTTCACCTTCTCATCATCTACAACATATGGAGATTTGAAGTTGTCTCAGACATACTGTTGAGGCCACTGTGATTTGTGATCTCAAGCAATTGATTCTCTTCTAGCATAGACAAAGTCAATTGATCGGATTTATTCACAGTTAAGTCACAGATCCATTCCTTCCCAGATGTAGGATCTTTTGTGGTCGGGAAGTAATGTACAAACTCTTTTGAAAGCTGAGAGAGGTGATCATGCACTATATTGGAGAAAAAAGGACCTGCCTCAGTCTCTTTCAGAATCCCTGCTAATGTTTGAAACATGTCAAAAATATCAATGTTCACTTGTTGCCCCATATTCCTACTTTGGTTTTGAATGCATCCACTTTATCTGCTGACTTGAACACAGTTATTATACTCCTCTGAAGAGTTCATTTAGCAAGTTGAATCTATCACACAAGTAAGCGAGTTTTGTGACCTATTGTGTGTCACCAAACTGTACTGCTTGTGGTGCCTGTTCTTGTAAGAAATATCGAGCTCATGCAAATTTGGAAACTCTAGCAGTGATCACTATTCAGAAAACCATCTCACTTCTGTGCATAAGAGAAGGCATGCATGATCTAAATGCATCTCCTCACAGGGCTGCATCGACAGACATGAGCAAAGGGCCGGTACTTTAATGTGGCTGATAATTTAATCATATCCTGCAGAACGTTGTTAAGTTTAGGTGACTTTTTTGTGAGCCAGCATTCTCTATGGATGACACAGTGAGTCACATTTACAAGCAACCTCTTTGACCTGCGTAATGAAACCAGGAAGCTATGCAATTATTTACTGACACAAAATGACTAATTCAGACTTCCTGATATGATTCAAAAACTTGAATAGTTATGCTTCTGTATTGTTGGGTGGAACAAAAATGCACATAACATATCCTCATGCATGTTGCCTTGAAAAATATGTCACACAAAAACAAGCATTGTTGCCTTGTCATCATCAGTAGACTTATCTACCAGCATGACATACCAGAGCAACTCATTAATCCTCTCTGACAAGCGTGCCTCAATACCCTCTTAATAATTCATCAATTTGTCTAGTTATGATGCTACCCAAAAGAAGAACACGTGTCATACTTTGAACCACAGCCTCTTCAAAAAGTTCATAAGACATGTCCTTAGCAGGAGGAAAAATCAACTATTTGCCAATAATCTCCTATCCTAGGCCTGACCCCATTTAGCTTCTAAGATCAGACAAGACCAGGCATGTTCAGGGCGGGCCATAGACCTCTTTACCAGTAGTACAGGGCTTCTTAGCTTTACCCATGCGGTTGGCCACTAAGAAGGATGCTCTCAGTGCAGACACATTTGAAGAAGAGTTGGCCTTCAGTAATTGCTTCTGGCTGAGTGTGGTGGCATACAACTGTAATCCTGCACTCCAGAGGCTGAGGCAGGATGATCTAGGCCAGTTTTGGACTATATAGTGAGGCCTGCCCTCAAAAAAAAAAAAAAAATGCTTCTGTGTTTTGTGTTCAGGTCTTTTTTTCTTCTGAAAAACTCCAGAGTCTTGTCTTTCAATGCAGACTGCTTGATCTCCCTGTAGCAAAGCAGTTCTGAAGGTTTCAAGGCTTTGTTGGATAAACTGGTGTTGCCACGTGTATAAGAAGCAGGTTTGGAGGATGTGGATCACCTAGTGCAATGAAGCCATAATTTAAGTAGGACTCTTTTATCTTCTTTTAAATGCAACTCTCTTTTTTTTGTTGGCAGTCATAGTGTCTTCTGGCTCATCCTTGGGTCTCATCCCTTTTTTAAAGGAGCTCTCCAGGGATGTTTGTTTTCTACTCATTTGGGCTGAGATTTGCTCTGGGGATCCAAAAGCTGTGACTGAGACAAACAGCAATGCAAAAAAGAGGCACAGATGGAAGTAGTAAATAAAATAATGAGCAAGTCATGTTCAGACTAAAATGTGTGTCAGATTGAGACTTACAGCCTGTTACCAGATGCAGCCACACAGTTGGAGTGTGTCAGCTCATGTGACACTATAAAACTTGTTATAGCTGAACTATCACTGGTCACTCACTCACTGCAAGCAATTGATTTATTGCCGTTTCTGCTAATGTTAGTCTGTACTGCAGCTGCTCCTCAGCACTAGCATCAACACCGCAGCTCTATGTTAGACCATCAGGCATTAGAGTCTCATGGCAGCCTAGACCCCTTTGCCTGTACTGTTTGTTCACCGTGGGGTTCGTGCTCTGCGAAGAAGCTAATGCCACCACTGATCTGACAGGAGGTGGAGCCCAGGTGGCCCTGTGAGTGGAGAGGAGCAGCTGTAAATACAGATGAAACTTTGCCAGCTTACCTGCTGCTCACTGGCTCCTTATAGTCTGCAGACCAGTACCAGGCCTTGGCCAGGGTTTAGGGACCCCTGATGTATAGTATGCAAGGCTTTAACCCCACAGACAGCCTGAGACCCCCCCCCCCCAGGCACATGCTTTACTAATCTGCTAGGTCTTTCTTTCTTTTTTGTTATCTTGAGCTAGAGTCTGGTATGCTGTTCAGGCTGGCCTTGAATTCACTATGTGACCTACACTGGTTTTGAATTCATGGTGATCCGCCTGCCTCAGCCTTCCAAATGCTGGGATTACAGGTGTGTGCCACCCATCTAGATATAGGCATTTTCTTTTTTTTTTTTTTTTTTTTTGGTACCGGGGATCGAACTCACGACCTCGAGCTTGCCAGGTGCCAGGCAGGTGCTTAAGCCACTGAGCTAAATCCCTGACCCAGGCATTTTCTTAATTCAATGAAGTTGACATATTAGAATTAACAATCACACTCTTTTTGTATTTTTAGCTGGAGAAAGAGGTCCATTTAGCTAACCATGTGCTAGGAACCTTTCATTTGTTGCTTATTCTTCTGCTCCATGTACAGATGAGGAAACTGGGGCTGTGGCACTCAAGTGACTTGCTCAGAGTCACATGGCTGTTAGGTGACTGAGCAGACCTGCTTGGGACTGTTTGAATTACAAGTCTGTTCCCTCCCCATCTCACACCATCTCACCACCTTGTAATTTTAATTCCTCCTTGTTCATTTTCAGGAACTAACCACCACCAAGGGCTCTATCTATCTGACTTCTTCCTCGGCCCTGCCTGTCTGAGAGTGGCCAGGACCAGGTAGCAGAGAGCCATGGACCAGTTTGGCCTTGGGGACAAAGGTGCCCTTCCATCAGAAACGCACCCTCCTTTGTTCTCAGAGAGCCAAGGTCTCAACTGCAGTGACACCCTCAATCGGGATCTGGGTCCCAGCACACGTGACCTGCTTTATGCCAGCCTGGGTGGCTTGGACCTGGACTCCACACTCTCGGTGCCCGATGTGCCTAGTGAGGTGCTGGAGGACAACTTAGACACCCTGTCCCTGTACTCAGGGAGGGACAGCGACTCCGGGAAGCTGCTGGAGGAATATACAGATCTGGAGTCCCAGACTTCTATACAAGGTGAGGCTGTCCCCTGGGTAGAAGGGCCCAGGATGTTTAACATCCCTGCAGCCAGTTCAGAAAACTCTCCCCTCCTACAGGTGATGTAGGGAAAGGCTACCCCTCTACCCCCACCTTTAGAATCATTCCCAACTCCCTAGCAAAAGAAGCAGAATTAACCCTAGGAATGATGTTGAGAGCCATTGCTGTTTGGAGATACTCTAGCCTTTTGCTGGTGTATATGGAGCCTGGTGAGAGACTTTCCTGTCCATGACCTCATCTCAGCAGCTCTCTACCTTCCCAGAATGCACTGGGGTCCTGTCCATTCTGCTCTCAAGCTGCTTGACAATCTAGGCCTTGCCATCTTCATTTGTAAAGTAGAGAGGGGCAAAAGCAGAAACAGTCATAGAAGCTAGCTCTTCATAGAGCTGTGAAGCACTAGACAGGTATTAGGTGTTTTGTTTTCTTAAGAGATCCCAGAACTCCTGGGCTCTTGTGACCCTCCTGCCTGCACCACCACACCCAGGTAGTTACCCATACTGTATTTCTCTTTTTTGCAGGGGGGAAGGGGGGTTTGAGACAAGGTCTCACTATGTAGCCCAGGCTGGTCTTGAACTCACAGAGATCCTCCTGCCTCAGCCTCCTGAGGGCTGGGATTACAAGTGTGTGTCACCACACCCAGCTGATATTTCATTTTAAATAGGCCCTTAATTCAGTTCTTTTCTTTTCTCCTTTTTTTTTGAAGTACCGGGAATCGAATTTATGACCTGGTGCTTGCCAGGTAGGCACTGTGCCATTGAGCTATCCCAGCTCCTGCCGCAGTTCCAAACCTTTGTCTTCAGGAGGGGAGGAACCAAGGGAAAACTCCTGAACTAGTTAAAGCCCTTAGTTAAATCTCCTTTTGGTTTGCCTCCTGGCTTCCCACAGAGGAGAATTCCTTGTTTGTTAATGCTGTTCCTCAGTTCCTGACTTGGTTACTTAAATGAGTAAACAGGACTAAACCAAAACTTTTGCGTATCTGTAATCACACATGGAATTTGGAAGGCCACATCCGAAATTCTTCCCAATCAGGTATCAATCCTTTTTTGTTTTTTTCTGTTATGGGAACTGAACCTAGTGCCTTTGTACTGACTATGTCTAAATCATTAAATTTCTAAGGCTGGGTTTAGACTTGTGATCCTTCTGCCTCAGCCTTCCAGAATATTTGGGATCACTGTGCCACCAGGCCTGCCTGGCTCAGATGTTAATCTTTTTTCTTTTTTTGGTACCAGGAATCAAACTAAGGACCTTGCGCTTGCCAGGTAGGTGCTGTGCTGCTGAGCTATATCCCCAGTCCCTTAGATGTTAACCTTAATTGGAATAAGTAGCTCAAGGACCGTTCATTCCATCCCAGAGTGGTGGTGCAAGCCTATATTCCCAGCACTGGAGAGACTGAGGTAGTAGGATCACTTTGAGTTCAAGGCCAACCTGGGCTACAAAGTGAGTTCAAGGCCAGACTGAGATACATAGTAAGAGCCTGTCCAAAAAAAAAAAAATCAGGCATGGTAACACACACATCTGTAATTCCAGCACTCAGGAGGCTGAGGCAGGAGGATCACTGTGAGTTCAAGGCCAACCTGAACTATATAGCAAGACCCTGTCTCCAAAAGCCAAAACCAAAACCAAACACAACAGAAATTCCAAAGAACCTGCTAAAATGAAGTGTCTGAGGGCTCCACTCCACAGAAGATAAAGTAGACAGACGTTTGTTTTGTCATTGTGCTGGCCTAATGGCAGGAGATAAAATCAGGATACAAGACACCTGCTGAGGTGCAGGCACTGGTGAGGCACCAGGCAATAAGCAGGGTCCCTACCCTGGCCACAGAGATGGCCTGAAAGTGCTGCTAGTGGGAATCTGCAACTTTGTCACTGTCATCAGATAGTCACAAGTCTGTCCAAATCATTAATCTAGTTCAATCTTTCCTAACTTGTTTTACACTTGAATTTTTTAACCTTGTAGGAAAATAGGAATTCATTGAATATTAAATTTCTTTTCTCTTTCTTTCTTTCTTTCTTTTTTTTTTTAGAATAAAAAACAGGGTCTCACTATGCAGTTCAAGTTGGCCTTGAGCTCACTTTGTAGCTCAGGCTGGCCTCAGACTTGCAGCAATTCTCCCGCCTCAGCCTCCCAAGTGCTGGGACTATAGGCATATGCCACCATGCCCAGCCTGTGAATAGCTTTTTACATACTGAATTTTCTTTGGAATATTGTGTTTTCTTCCAAGTGGGTCTACCCAGAGAGAAAGTAATACTTTCGCTAGGCCAGTAATTCTGTTTGCCTGTTTTTCAGTATCCTTGCCAAATTTTTTCAACCTTTTCTTTTTTTCTTTTCTCTTCTCTTTTCTTCATTCATTCATTCATTCATTCATTGCTATTGAGACAGGGTCTCTAGTTTAGGCTGGCTGTGAACTTACTATGTAGCCCAGGCTGGTCACATACTTGTGGCATCTTCCTACCTCAGCCTCCCAAGTGCCATTACAAGCGTGCCCTACTACACCCAGAAACATTTTGTTTTCCAGTGAAACAGTTGCTTTAAGGAGCTTTTAAAGTAACTCCGCGAGGCTGAAAGACAGCCTCAAAGGGAGCCCAGATTTTCCTTGCTTCCACAGTTGGAATTACTAAACTCCTTGCTGCAGTCATTTCTCCTGTGAGGTAGATGAGGGTCCAGCAAGGGAAGTGGCAGAAGTCCTGGCATGGGCGGAGCCGGGCGTGCATCCTTTGCTTACTACTGTGTCTGCCAGCCACTTCTGGTCAGTGTTTTGAGATCCTGTTTTTGGCCTCCTCCCTGTCCCTCCCCGTGTCCTAAACTGTGAGATTCTTGGATCCCATCTCTGCAACTCAGTAGATAAATGGTTGTTTCTAAACAGTCTGATTCATCTGGTAGACTGATCTAAGGTGCAGAAAAATCTTTCATTTTGGCTGGGCATGGTGGCGCATGCCTGCCATCCCAGCATTCAGGAGACTGAGGCAGGGGATTGCTGTGAATTCAATGCTACAAGTTATGTAGGTACAAGTCCATAAATAAATATTTCATTTTTTATTCATCTAACATACAGTTGTTGAGTTCCTGCTAGTGCCAGATGGGAATCCCAGCAGCTGGGAACATGGCAGAGCCTGGCAAAGACCTTGTGTCCATGGCATGTACGTCTCCAGTGGTCAAAAATCACCCTTTTTTTAATCTTCATTCACCAGCCCCAGCTCTGTCCCTTGGTCTGCCTTGGTCAAGACAGATGCAGTCAGCTCGCCTTCCACACACTGTCCTGCTGATGCCCAACGATGCCTCCTTCTCACACCTCTCCCGAGTCTTTCCAGGTCCTTCAGCCATTCCTCAGGTGACATGATTCCTAAAAATATTTTCTGTCACTTTATCTAAGAGATGCAGAAAACATGACAAATGCAGACATGCACAAAACGGGAGTTAAAACTGACCCATCCTTCCACAAATCCATTCTGTTTTCTATTCAAATCCACAAATCTATTCTGTTTTCTACTCAAATATGTTTGTTTGTTTGTTTGTTTGCTTGTTTGCTTTGAGACAGGGTCTTGCTTTATATTCCAGGCTGGCCTTGAACTGCCTATATAGTCTAGGCAATTTGGAGTGATCCTCCTGCCTCAGCCTCCTGAGTGCCAGCACACCCAGTTTTTCTCTTTTTTTAAGAACTAGGGTTGTTCCATTTTGTGGTAGGCTGCCTCTGTGTCATCCTTCATGTGATCAGGTGTCTCCCTACAGTTTTGCTTGAGAGGCATATGTCACAGACCACTTAAACCATAATGCAGTCACTCATGGGTGCTGTTTCTGGAAATCAGGCCAGTCTGAGGTTTACAGGAAAAGTGATGTACACTCAGCTCCTTGTGGCCAGAGCTTTGCTACATTTACAGTTAAGAACCCAAAAGTAGAGCCAGCTGGTGAGTGCAGGGGTTTACAGGGTCTGGATCGCACCTTGCTCTTCCAGATCACCCTCTGCACGCACCGCACCAGGCTCCAGCGCAGTGTGCAGCCCTGCCCAAAGTGGTCACACTGGCCTAGAAGTGCTTCAGCCTGCCACCGAGTCTGCTCCTTGTCACATGGCACAAAACCAGGTGTAGGCCCGCTCCCCGCTCCTGCCTTGCAGAGCTGCTGAAGCTGGAGGAGACTGAGAGCCTGGAGGCCTTGGTGGCCGGTGGCAGGGCTCTCCGAGTCCCCAGCTGTGGATGACCTGTGCTTCCTCCCTCCCTCTGTTCAGACCAGGGGCCAGGTGCATTCAAGCTTCCCAGAGAGGCTGAGGAAGGAGGCAGGGCCACCACGGGCAGCGCGAGGAAAGGGAAGCG
>PVJX010044742.1:0-13053 GCA_004027295.1 Dolichotis patagonum
CTACAATACCCAGTGCTGATTCCATAATGTCATGATGTGAAGTCCAGCAAAACTATCACTTTTTGTTCAAAGTGATCTTAGCTTGCTTTGCCTTGTTTAAGTTCAACACACATTAAGGTATAGACAGCTGTTTTGAGGAGAATGAGAGACACTATGACAGCCATTCATGGCTTCCCTAATGTCTGGTCTTGAAGACCTGAAATGCCCTCCTCATCCTGCTCAGATCAATTCCATACTAGGTTGTTTCATGTGAATTCCCTATATGTGACAATATGGACAACTATTTGGAAGAAAACAAGAGTCAATATGATAGAGAGTAAATATCTCCAATTGTGTAGCTTTGAAATTTATGTCTTACATTGCTTTCTTGTGATCCACTTTGCTCTGTTTTGTTGTGTTTAATTTTACCCTATTGATATAATTGCATGTATATTTGAGTGGGTAAGATGGATGACCATATTGTTGTTTTTGTCAGATCATGGAGCAGAACTGTTAACAGTCTCACTGTTTGAATGTCTATTTTACATGTTTTAACTTTGTAATGTGAACAACTATTTCCAAGAAGTCAGTATGTAATTTGTCAAGTAATAATTTCTTAGGTTTTATTGTTGTTGTACTTTTCCTTTTTTCCTTGGAATACTGTATTGTCGCTACCCTTTATTCTGTTTTATTTTGTTTTGTTTTTTCCTCTTTAAATAAAATTATATAAAAAAGAATTAATATTATGGCTTCTATCAGCTCATAGTTTGAAAGATTTATAATTGTTAAGCAATTTACACAAGAAAGAAGAAAGAACTAATAATATGGCTCCTGTCAGCTCATGGTTTGAGAGATTTGTAATTGTCAAGCAATTTACACACCATCTGAATACATGACTATTGATTAACATTTTGTAGCAATTCATGGTCACTGTAGATTCAAGCAGTATATTCCCAAAAAACCTTTAAAGTGTGGCACAAAAATTATACCCTTGTAGAATTATTGTGAAGAATTATTATGCTTTCAAATTAGAAATTTACCCTGTAACTCAGCCATCAGCTCCTTATTTGTATAATAATAAAATGAATGATGTGAACAAGCTTGTTGCTCCCATCTCCTACACTAATTGGAATGTGACATTTGACACTTGGTTTGCCGGATTCCAACTGATGTTACATTTGATAGCAAAGAACAAGTTGACCAGCACAGGAACTGTACCAGGAACAAAGCAGAAATTCTAAATGAGATGTTACAATTTCAAAACAGAGAATTGTATGGTACAATTTATATTTCAGAAAGATTGTGCATTGGTCTTGTATAGTAATGACAGCAGGAAAACATAAAAGACATCAGCAATGCTTTACAAGAAAGGACAAGAAAACAAAATGTATCTGTACTAGTGTGACACTTGTGTATGGAACATGTAATTTTCATGTGTGAAGACTGATTTGAGCATGACAGTTGAATCAAAGATTATTTTTGTTGTCGAGTTCTATTCATATTTTCATTGTAGTTCATGAAAGTTTTTATTTCTAATGTTATATCTTAAGTTTTGCAAGCAAGTATACAGCTGATGTGAAAATGCTGATGTTTATTCTAAATGTGCAATACATATTAAGAATTTAATACTTTATTTTATTGATTTTATGTTAACCACACATTGTGTAATATAAGAACCTTCTGACAAAACAGCAAGACCAGTGAGATGCCAAGTATGTCCTACAGAAAAGTTAGGAAAGCAAAACACATGTGCTGTCAGTGTAAGTGATAAGTGTGCATGGAATGTGGTGTTGCCATGTGTGAAGACTGTCTTAGGTGTAATAATTGAAGTAAAGATTATTTTTTATAGAGTTGTATTGGTATTTTCATTGTACTTCATAAAGAAATTTATTTCTGTTGTTCTTTTTTAGACTCTGTGCACTAAAAATCAATTGATGTTGTAAATTTTGATGTTTTATAAACATTCAATAAATATTAAAGATGCATTACTTTATTTTTGATTTTTCTGTTAATAACTCATTATTTAATATAATAAAACTCATACAATTAAAATTAATAATTCATCAACAGAAATATTCTAAAGAATAAACATGGGTATTATGCACCCACAGTAATGTGCCTTTATGACAAAATTGGCATCATGCCCCGTGGGCTACATTGTATATTTCAGGGGATATGATGGTTAAACTTGATTATGTCAACTTGATTTGCTTTGGGATCTGCTAAGAGGATTGGTGGAGAACGTGTCTAGGTTCTCCTGGTGGAACATGGAGCCAGGGAGTCTATACCTGGTTGCTGATTCTTCTCTGCTTCTTGGCTGCCATCTTTGCTCTGCCACATACTTGTGCTACGACATTCTGCCTCAGCCGGCCTACCATGGACTGAATTTCCTGAGAACATGAGTCAAATTAAACCTCTCATTCTTTAAATTGTGGCAGTAGGTATTGTGTTTTAGCAAAAATAAATGTGACTTACACTACTCTAAGCAATGGAAACGCTGACAAATACAAGGATACAAAGGTCTTTGAAGTAACTACTACTTTTTATTAGAACTTTTGGGGAACATATAGGGTGCTGCACTTAAAAATTCCTGAGCTGACTAGGCAAGCATTTCCTGAACAGGAGATACTGAAACTGAAGGTTAATGGACAAGCAGCAGTGATGTGAAAATGGAGGATAAGTGTTCCAGGTAGTCACAGAAGCAAGGGAAGAGACCCTGTAGTGGAAAAGTTGTCATTTTTAGAGTCTTCAGAGGGCTGGAGTGGTTACAATGTTGTGAAGCCAAGCTGCACAGGATGAACCAGGAGAATGGCAGAGACAGGTCCCACAGGGCTTCCTTTAGAGTCGTAGTGAAATGGTTGGATTTTATCCACATGAAGTGGGAAGCTGTGGAGGTATTAAGCAGGAGAGTGACAATCATCCTTCTGCTCTATACCCACCCACTGCGGGAAAATCAAAATGTTACTTTTATTTTTAAAATGTTTTCTTTTTAAAAAGTTTTAACCAACACATAAATATTCATGGGGTACAGTGGTATTTCAGCTCTTGTATACAACGATAAAACAGAGCAATTAATACATCATCTGAAACATGTATCCATTCTTTGTATTGGAAAGATTCAAATCCTACCTTCTAGCTATTTTAAACTATATAATAAATTATTGTAGTCTCCCTGTTGTGCTCTATAACCCGGAAACTGAATCCTATTTTTTGAATACATGAATTAAACTTTCTGCACCCCACCATGCCCCCTATCTTTTTCTCTGGTAATACTCTACTCTCCACTTTTACTATGTTGACATTTTTACCCCTCAGTGAGTGAGAATGATTAAAATAATATTGTTATTTTTACATTGCCAAGATTTATAGCATTTAGGTCCATATTTTATGATTAAGTAAATCACCTATCTTTTGTCTATAGATTGATTTGAAAACTAAAATCAACACGATTTATTCTATGACAATTATATAATATGCATCATGCCAGAAATCAATGAGTCATGTGGAGAACTTAGCTATAAATGGGAGTTGCCCCTCTGAGGGGGAGGCATGAAATTTTCTAGCATCTATGGAATATTTGGGGAAATCTAGCTCTAGGTTTCAGTACTAGGAAGCCCATTTTGCCACAGACCTGGCTGTATCTACAACAATGCACCCAGTAATAAAGCTGACAAAAGTCTTGGTAGAGATACCACAAGAAAAAAGAGGAGGGAAGGGCTAAGTTATGCTTGTGCATTCTTATTCTAAAGTCACTGTTAGATACCTAAGATTCCTCCTCACCTTTGGTAGAAAACTGAGACTGCAGAAAGGGAGACCAGGAGTGTTTCTTTAGAAAACTTCCCTCCATAAGGGAGGAACCATTGGGAACGAGAAGGGCTTTTCCTGCCTGTACCATTCATTGTTTCTAAAGGCTGTTCCCCACACTCTCATACTTTCTGTCCAATATTATAGGATGTCTTTCACCTGGGGCAGGCCAGCCACGTGTATAACAGTCCCAAAAGGCTTTCATCTCACATCAGATTGGGTCTCCATCTCACCTATAATTTGTATTCATGTGTGTATATCCTCATGTGCTGTGGACTTCAGGATTCATGCATACAAGAGAAATGGGAGAAAAGAGTATTGGATCTGCAGTACAAATTGTGGTCACAGGTTATCACTTCATAGATCACTTTGTCACACTATCTATTCCATCCAGGACACCTATGGAGTTCTTAGCTCCCATGTTACAGGTGCAGGCATTGACTATTAGAATAATTACGTGACTTGTCCTTAACCTCACAACTCAGAAATGGAAAACTCAGAATTCTAACATTGGTGTTCTCACCTTTGCTCACATTCTCAATCCACTATACTGCAACAGCTTATTTTTTAAATATTTCTTTAAACTACACAGTTTTTTCCCAGGTAGGCATTATGGTGCACATCTATAATCCTAGATTTCTAGACTGGGGTTGGGGCCAAAGAATGTCAAATTTGTGGCTAACCAGGGAAACTTTGTGATTAAGTGAGACCCTGTCTCACAATTTTTAAAAAACGTATAGAAATGCTGAGGATGAGCCTGACATGGCTGTGCATGCCTATAATCCCAGCACTTGGGAGGCTGAGGCAGGAGGATCATCATGAATTTGAGGCCACTCTTGGCTATATAGTGAGTTCAAGAGGAGCCTGAACTGCATTGTGAGACCCTGGTTAAAAAAATAAAATAAAGAAAGCTGCCGGAGATGTAGCCCAGTAAGAAGGCCCTGGGTACAATTCCTAGCACCGGAAAAAAGTACTCTCCAATGCTCTTGACTTTGATAGGCCCTTTCTCTTTAGCCTGCAGATGAAGGAGAAAGCCAGGGTAATTCTGGATGACAAGATGAGAATAATTTTTCTTACGTGCTTGAGAGAATCTGTACAGAAGTATATTAACGAGGAAATGTATGTACATACCTTGTTTAATAGGTGCAATTATCTTTGCAGTGCATAGCTCCTGATAACTTACATTTGAGTATAGCCATATGTTTGAGTCAGGAAGAAGCAGTCCATTTCTTGTAGATTCTTTTTCTTTTGAAACTGGAAAATCTCCCTGAGAGGCCATAGAACATTTCCATTTCGCTTTGTGGAATATTTATTTACTTCTTTATGTACTAGGAATTGCACTTGCCAGGCAGGTACTATGCCACTGAGCTGTATCCCCATCCCCTCCATCTTGCTTTGGATGGGATAAATAATACTTTTCCCAGATGGTGAGGGAGTGTGAGTGCTGACTTCTGCTTTATTTCCTTATCCACACCCTCACATGAGCTCAACTCTTTTAACTTTAGACTCTGTCTTGGCTGTTCCCAGAATTAATTTATAAAACTACCACCTTTAAAAGCATTTTTCTATTTTTGAAGACAGGGTCTCACTATGTAGTCTATGCTGTCCTTGAACCTCCAATGTAGCCTAGTCTGCCCTCAAACTCACAGTGATCCTCTTGCCTCAGCCTCCCAAGTTCTATGATTACAAACATGTACTATCATACTTGACATAAAACCATTAACTTTTGAGGAAGACGTGTTGCAAAAATTTTAAACATACACAAAAACAAAAAGGTGGAATATACCTCTACGTATCTAACATCTCCAATCAACAATTGTCAAAATCATGGGACGATGCAATGTATATTTTTCTTTGTTTAGTTTAAAAAGCATATACTACCACACTTCATGTAATTTCACCTCTATATACTTCAGTATAGGTTGAAGGCTAGACTGATCAACATTCATCTAAAAAGTAGGGAATTTATTATTCAGCTTCATACCTCATCAAATTATTTCACACATGTACAGTTTGTGACCATGTCTAACTATATTATCATAAATTAAAACAATAAACAAAGTATGATCTCTATAAAATCTAGAATAGTCTCGATGATTTAAAAAATAGACCAGTGAGCCAATGGATCCAATGCATAATGGATCAGAGACATGGAGAGGCGAGGGACTCCATCTGGAATTCCAACTGACTGCTGCAGAGCAGGAGGCCCTGACCGTCCCTTCCCCAGCCATGCCATCAGTGAGACTGCCAGGCGCTGCCCACACCATTTCTATTCAGCTGTGCGGCACTGCTGCCTGCCACAATGAAGCTATTCTTTCAGAGTGTGATAGTCCCACCTGCCCAGTGCTGCTTAATGATGGCTCCAGTTAGCTATCTTTCAGCACACAGTTCAGTAATGACTGCTGCACACCTCCACCTTGCCTTCTCAGGTGGACTTTAAGACATACAGGGTAAGAACCATGTTTAGCCTTCTAGATTGTAACACAAGGGGCCCAATAATACCAGCATAGCAGCTGCCCAATAAATATTTATTAAGGAGCAAATGCAGCTCAACTTGAACTTGCATTTGGGCTGAATCTGGTAGTGTCAGTTTTTCTGCTCTGAAGCAAGGCACAGAGAGAAGAGAAAAAACCCGCAGAGGCATTTGTGTCTAAGAATATAGATAAAGGACATGCTGTGTTGGCTTTCATCTATCTACTTGCTCAACCTGCCCTACGAGTCCTCTCAAGTCCTGCCCATATTGTCTGCTTGAACAACCTACAAATGCTTTTTTCTTTTTCTTCCTCTAGCAAATGACTAGAGGAATTGTCTGCTGTTGGCACGTACTGTGGTCTGACCACATATTTAAGAATCGTGAAACCCTACAGAAGAAGTCAGTCCCTAACTGAACCTTTGTCCACATCTGCTGGCTCCTTCCTGCAGCAGCACCATGACGCCACCAAGTGGCCGGTTTCCAAACAGCTGAACGCATTGTGACCCGGCAATCGATCTGGAATGTCTCACTGGGGGGCTCTTCTAAGGAGCCGCAGGCTTACTCTGCACTCTTAGACATTGCATGCTTGACGAATTCTAATAATTGCTCCACTTGTGCATTCTGAAATTTATTTTATTTAACTATTACTTGTGTTCTTTAAGAAAATTCTTAATGAAAGCATTTATGAAGTATGACAACAATGGGCACTCTTTACCGTATTTTGGGAGAAAACACATTCCTCATTATCTCTAAGTAAATGTTTCAAAGATTAATTCCACTTCCTAAGGAAGTCTATTTATTTATATAATGCATATTTTTTAAAAATCTGGTTTTGATGGTTGAAGTTTTGTGTAATAAATCTCGTATCTTACTCAGAACGTCAAGTGAATTGTGCTGGAACAATTGGACACCCATACACAAAATGGATGTCAGTTCTTTTTTTTTCTTTTTTTGAGACAGCTTCTCACTATGCAGTTCAGGCTGACCTTGAGCTCACTTTGTAGCCTAAACTGGTTTCAAATTTGCAATGATCCGCCTGCCTCAGCCTCCTGAGTGCTGGGATTAAAGGAGTTCGACACCACGCCCGATTTGAACATCAATTCTTATCTTCAACTATAAACATAAATTAACTCCAAAAGGATGTGATTATTCTAAATACCCTAAACCCCAACTGATTTCCCAATTGGAGAAAATAGTTGAAGGAACAAGGGAGCTCTACTCTTACTGGATCCGTTTCCCTCAGTGGTGACCCCATATAAGAAGTTTTCTTTTTAGGAAAAGATATTTGTTGTTTTGTTTTGTTTTGTTTTGTTTTGTTTTGAGATAGGGTCTCACTGTGTAGTTCAGACTAGACTTGAACTCACGGTATAGCCCAGGTTGGCCTCGAACACATGGTGAACCCCATGCCTCCACAGGAGTTACAGGTGTGCCACCATTTTAATATCTGACTTTTCTACATGGCTGCTGCTGCCACTATAATTTAATTCAGTTCAAACTTCGGCTTTGTTTGAGAGTACTGGGAAAATGTGTGTATCAAAAGACATAGATCACTATGTTCATTGGACTAACTAACAGCCAGAAGATTTAAGGTCTAATCCCAGGACTGCTACCAATATCCAGTGTGGCCACATATAAGACACTTAAAATTTTCTCTTAGTTTCCACATTTGTAAAGTGGGTAGTTCCTTTCTTTTACCAAAATGTGTGTATTCTTATACTTTCTTTAATGAGGATGTGTTGCCTTGTTAGAAAGGAAGTTGTGAAAGTTTTGTTAGATTTTTTCTTTATATCCTTTTTTTTTTCGTACCAGAAATTAAACTTATGACCTCATGCTTGCCAGCCAGGTGCTGTGCCACTGAGCTAAATTCCTGGCCCCTTGTATCCTTTTTGACTTTTTCCATGATTGTATACATTAGAAAGTTAGTATCCTAGCAATATGAACTCTTCACTTAAAAGCTGTTACAGTATGCTTGAGACTTCAGCCTAATGTTGATAAACATTTATGGGAAATTTCTTGTCTATTTCAAAATTGTCAAACACATATCACAATAAATATACTTCTATATTTTTGCCAAATTTGAAGTTCCTTTAAATAATAGTTTCAAAGCCATATGCTCTACATGTGACATTTAAAAATACTTTATTTCCCATAAAAGGAAAGGCTGAAATTGTCCCCAAAGTGTACCCCCACTGCATACAAGGTCTGTAGGTATCAAATTAGTATTAAGAGGCTTCAGGATGTACTAGGCATGCAACCAGAAACTTTCGATTTCCACTTGAATCTATAAATACCATGATTATGGAGAAAATCAGTAATAGATCTGATCTCAGTTTTTTTTATCTGTAAAATAGTGATAAATCCTACCTAACACATTTGGTTGTTGTAAGTTTCAAGTAAAATAAGGTTTAAAATTGCATGTTGAAAATTCTGAAGAGTGTTTCTAATGGGAATTTATCATTTGTTTAGTAGGAGGAATCTAAAGAGCACAGGAAGGTGGAAGTTACTGTAGAAGAATCAAGGATGATTTAGAACCAGTTGCAAAAACTGTCTTCTTGGGCTGCCAGAGAGAGAGGAGTTCTTCCTGGGCTTTCCCCGCTCCTAGGGGAAATGACGGGAACAGGCATGATTTTATGATCCTTTTAACTCAGACAACAGGAAGGGAGAATAGTTGCTTGGATGTTATAGTTTAAGGATCAATAGACTAGAAGTACAAGGAGAAGAAAGAAAGAAGAGGAGGGAGACAGGAATTAATACTTCATTATCACTGTTTGACAGGCCTTTTTATATGCACAGATGAGTTTTGGATTCCCTGTGGTAGGAATAGAAACTTCAATTGAGGAATATGAGATAATTACTAAAAAGTGAAATAATTAAAGAATAAGTAATGTTCTATTTTTAACAGAGAACTGTATTCTTTTAAAATTCCGTCAGTATGAAAGACAAAACCTGTGGAAATGTTCCAGATTACAGGATGATAAAGAGGCATGACAAATAAATGCAATTCTTTATCTAGGGTGAATCTTGTACCAGAGGAGGAAAACAAAATGTTATAAAGGATATTATTAAGTTCACAAATTTTATCAGCTACATAAAGTACTATATAAATGCCAGATTTACTAAAATTAGAAACTGTACTATGGTTACATAAACAAACACTCCAACTGTTAGAAAATACATACTGAAATATTTAGAAGACATGGACCACAATGCATGTAGCTTATCTTTAAATGGTTCAGGGAAAAACACTTAGGTATGAGAGTAACAGAGAGAGAAAAAGAAAGAGAGAGAGAGAGAATGGGATAAAATTTTGTAAACATGAATCTAAAAAAAAGGCATATAGGTATACTTTGTGTGGTTCTTATTTGTGCAACCTTTCTGTAAGTTTGAATTTATTTCCAAGCAAATTTTTAAAAAGTAAGTATTTTAATGTGGCCCTTTAATTCATTAAACATTTTAGACTTTTTAAAGTTGTTCTCATAACATTTAACATCTGCATGTCTCAACTATTTTGAATACTTTTATATTGTATTAGTCACTTTCCTGTGGCTAGGAAAAAATATCTGATACAAATTTTTTTTTAATTTTAAAGAGAAAAAAATCCTCCAAATTTCAAAACACAATAATTAGAGGGTAACAATGGTTAATATATTGCATATTGTTATCTTTAAATTAGTTACTCAGAGTACAAGATATCTGCATTTAATTATTCAAACAATATTAGCACAAAATTTCTGTTCAATGAACTAAGAGAAATTAGTAGTAAAACTATCTTAAGTATCATATATATGTGTTTGAGTATATATATACATATATATATATATACATAAAATTTCTTTCAGAGTCTCACACTGCGGGGGGCAATACCATGCTTATACATGCAAGTCTGATTTATTTCACTTATGAGTATGGTCTTGAGTTACATCCATTTACCTATAAAAGTCTCAAGTTTATTCTTCTTTATGGCTGAGTAGTACTTCATTGCATAAAAATACCATTTTTAAAATCCATTCTTCAGTTGATGGGCATTTAGGTTGTTTCCAAGATCTGGCTATTACAAGTTGTGTTACTATAAACATGAGTGCACATATATCACTGTGGTATGATGTTTTTAATCTTTCTGGGAAGATATCCAGAAGGGGAATAGCTGTTAAAACTGGGAATTCTAGTTCTACTTTCCTGAAGAATAACCACACTGATCTCCACAGTGGTTGCACCAGTCTACATACCTACCAGCAGCAGGAAATATTCCTTTTTCCCTACAGCCCTACTAGCATTTGTTATTGGTTGATTTCTTGGTAATAGCCATTCTTTTTGCAGTGAGATGGAATCTCAATGTGGTTTTAATTTGTATCTCTTGAATGACCAAAGATGTTGAAAATTTTTTCATATATTTATTTGACATTTGTATTTTTTTATCTGAAAATTGTATATTCATCTCAGATGCCCATCTTTGGACTGGGTCCTTAAATTTGGGAGGTCTGTTTTTTTTTTTTTTTTTAGTTCTTTATATATTCTCAATAGTAGTCCTTTGTTTGAGGAACAGTTGGGAAACATTTTTTTCCACATTGTGGGCTGTTTCTTCACTCTGTTGGTGGTTTCTCTTGCTGTTCAAAAGCTTTTTAATAACATAAGATTCCAGCTGTTCATTCTTTGTGACAGTTTCTTTGCAATGAGGGTTTTATTCATAAACTCTTCACTTACACCAAGTCTTCAAGAGTTTTAGCAATTCTATTTTCCACCAGATTTAATGTTTCTGTTTTAACATTTGGATATTTGATCCATTCTGAATTTAGTTTAGTTTAGTTTAGTTTAGTTTAGTTTAGTTTAGTTTAGTTAATGGGTCCAGTTTTAATTTTTGGCATATGCAGAGACAACATTTATTAAAGAGGCTATCTTTCTACCAGTGAATATGTTTGACACTTTCTGACAGAATAATTGAAAAGAGGAGAGATTTATTTTGGTTCACAATTTCAGAAGGTTTAGTCCATGGTTTGCAGGTTCTGAGGTAGAAAATGTATGGTAGAGGTGATGGTAGAGGAAAGCTCAACCCACAGCATTGAGGAAGCAAAAAGGGAGAGAAAGGAGGAGCCATGGACAAGAATAAATCCTTCCAGCCCACCCCCTCCCCAGTGACCCACTTCTGACCAGGCCCCACATCCTAACAGCACATATGGTATGAATTCATCAATGGATTAATCCAACGATGAATACAGCAAATAAAATGCTGCATGATGCAACTGCCCTCTGAAAGCTCCACCTCTAAATACATGAGAGTTTTAGGGAACATCTTAAATCTAAACCACAACAAGCATACTTTATTTAATCCTCATTAAAAAGACTTACAGATAAGAAAGTTGAGATTCAGAGATACTGTTTTAGTGAGACAGTGATGAAACAATCTTAGTATCTTCACTGTGATACTAAGTGAATGAATGAAAGCAGTGGGGATGATGAATTGACTTGTTTTAAATCACAAACAGAGTTCCAAGTTAGTACTAAGATTCCAAACTCAATAACCTTTATTACTTTGCAGCTATTAAGTTCCATAAAGTGCACTCAAATCTTAAACTAGAATTAACCATTATTTAGTTACTTTTTGGTGATTCAAGGATCACGTAATTGTAGAGTGCCATGAGCTTACTTTTGAGTAGGCCATTTATCACCGTCTAGGTAAGGAAAATACCGGCAGAAAAAAATGTTAATCAAACCTTGGAAAGTGACACTATCTTGTAGTGAATATCAATATACTGCTTTTGCAGGTTATGCCATTTAATCTAGCAAAGTTATTTTGAACAAACAATTTGCTTAAACATAAGAATGAGATGCTATTAAGGTATCTACATTGCTTAGCTTGGTGGTGAACAATATCCCAATATTGTGGAGTTCCTTGTGACACTCAGTTGGTCATTGTCTGCTTGGGTTGACTTGGGAGGCAGAAGACTGATAACTCCAAGGGGGTGAAACTGTCTTGACATGGGCTGTTTTGCCTGTTTGGGCGGAGATGGATCTTACTGGGGAAAACAAAGAAGCAGCAGAGGGGACAATCAGATAAAAGTTAATTATTCAGCCAAACTGTCACCGTGCCTTGCCTGCCTGCCTTGCTATCTAAAACAAATATCTGTGCTCAGCAGAACTTTATGTCACTGTTCTTCAATAAATTGGAGGGCTGAATCCCTTTGGGGCTTCACTACATTCTGGTGAAGACTCCTGGCCTCTTGACAAAGGTAATCCTTGTCTCTCACATCTTTTTTAAAAAAAATTATTTTAAAGATGAACAATTACACAATACTAAAAGGGTAATGATGTTAATATAATGTGTATCACTGTCTTTAAATTAGTTACTCAGAGTGCAAGATATAGACATGTAATTGTCCAAACAATATTAACACAAGCTTTTCTTTTCAATGAACTAAGAGAAATTAGTAATATAACTATCTTAACTTTCTTTTTTTTTTTTATTTTAGTGTGATTTGTAATTCTTTTTTTTTTATTTAAAAGAGAATAAAATGAAAGGGGGCAGTACAGAGCAGATCAGAAGAGGACAACATAGGCAACACAGTACTTTACATTAAGTCAACTGGACATCAACAGTATCTAACGCCATATCTCTTACTCTGCTATAGTTGAGCATAGTTTCAATTACAATAATATCAAACATAGCACAATAGTATAAAGTCATGCATATAGTGAAAAAATTCCAGGGCTTTCTGTACCGAATAACAGAAAATGATCAATGGGTATTATAATATCTCATTTTTGATAAAAAAGAAAAAAATTTGTTTGAACTATCACACATA
>PVJX010044743.1:0-13057 GCA_004027295.1 Dolichotis patagonum
GGAGGATAGATATTGGGAAGTAGGAAGAAAATGTTCAAATGAAAGGGGAACAAGAGAGGGTAAGAGAAGGGAAAGAAAGGAAAAGGATGAAAAAGAGAATAGATAGAAAAAATGGAAAGAAAACTTTTATAAATAAAGAGGGAAAGAAGATTTGAAGGGAGAGGAGGGAATTGGGGAATAAAAGAAGAATCAAGATATATTATGTAGGGGTATAAATTCCTGATGATGAATGTGATCAATATATCAAAAGTATACCAATAAAATTAATTTTATAAAGAAACATATGGCTAATGCAATAGTGTTAAGCAGTGGGATATTTAAAGGGTGATTAGGCCATAAGAGTTCCTCATTCGCAAATGGGATTAAATCTTTATAAAAGAAAAAAAGGCTTCCTTTTTTGGCCTCCTTGCCGTTCTACCTTCTGCCATGTGAGGACAGCTATTTTTTCTTCCAGAAGACACAGCAACAAAGCACTGCCTTGGAAGTCAAGATGGCCTGCCCCAGACAGTGAACCTACCAGTGCCTTGATTTTGGACATTTACTCTCCAGAACTATATGAAACAAATTTCTCTTCTTTATAAATTACCCATGGTATTTTGTTGTGCTAGCACAGGTAAACTAAGAATTCTACAGTTGCAGAAATACTAGGAAACAGATTAACTCCTGTACCACTCAATAATAAGAGACATTTTGAGAAATACATCCGTAGGTGGATTTGTTATTGTGCAAATATCATACAGCACACTTACGTGAAGTTAGATGATATAGCCTCCTAAACCTGTATTATATGCTCTTATGCTACAGCATGTATTGTTATTGACCCAGGTCCATTTTCCCACTACACGGTATGCCAATCATTGAGACATTAATTTCTGCAAAAAAGAGTTTACTCATGAGGTGATCAAGTGTGAAGATGGGGAATTGAGTCTCAAATCCACTTTCTTGGGAGACAGTTTAGGAATATTTGTGGATAAGGAAGCAGAGTGATGTGAGGTATGAGGAAAGATGACTAGAGGTGAGGCAGCGAATGGAGTGTGCCTGTGTAGTCAATTTTCATGGCTCTTCATAGAATATATGTTCTGAAAATGGCAGAATTAGCATGATCTGGGAGTAGAGTTTTTAGGTGCCCTTATGTCAAAAAGTTCACCCACTGAACACTTTTACACCTCAAATGAAGAGATCAATGGATTTAGCAAAAGTGGTCAAGTCCTTGAAAAGTAACCATTATCATCATAACCCATATGTCACAGGTGCCATGTAGAGCAAAGCTGATGGGAGAGGATAATATAGTGACTAGATGTGAGACCTCCAAAGTTTGTGCCTTTTAAAGTCAACTAAAAGCAAGAAACTAAAAGGAAGTAAAGCATAAGAGTTTACTCATAAGACAAAAATAAACTTAAAAGAAGAGCTTAATCAGGTTTTCCTTTGGTTCATTACTATAGTGAATATTGCAGGTGATTATAACACAATAGTATTTCTGTATCTAAATATATACAAACACAAACAAGTATAGTAGAAATATAAGGTGATAAGAATTTTTCAGCTGAAACAATTTTTAAAACTATCTTATAATCCCTTATGGGACCACCATCATATACATACGCAGTCCATCATTAACTGAAATGCTGTTGTGTGGTGCATGACTGTTTTCTCTTGAACAACTAGTTTACATTTTTATTAAAAGAATAACCTTCTACATATCCTTACAGGGTTTATTACAGGAGGTAGAATGTAACAGTGTTGACTACTTTATTTTTCTAGAAGTTAAATAAATAAAAATATCACTCGGTAAAAATGTAAAGCTACTGTTTTAAGTGGTCTACCTTCAACTATTAATTTTTCTCTTATGCATTTAACTTGAGTAAGACAAATGTTGGAAGTGCTCCAATGTTAACAGGAAGGTCTTTCTGGCTGTTGTGTTTGCTATGACATCCAGTGTCTAAGCTTCAACTGTTATAACAAATTCCCATGGGTTGGATGACTGTCACAAACATTCTGGAGGGTAACAGTCTGAGATTAAGGTGCCAGTATTGTCAGGCTCTGAATGGGACTCTCTTTCCTGGCCTTTCCTTGCTGCCATGTACGCACACAGATTTATATATACATGTAAATGAAGCCTCATTATGGGAACTCTACCCTTGTCATCTCATTTAATCCAAATTACCTTCTAAAGTCCCCATCTCTAAACACTACTCCATTGGTAGGATTAGGGATTCAATAGACGGATTCTGGAGACACACATTTAGTTCATGGCTCAACATTCAGCCTAGAATCTTCTTCAGATCGGAAACTCACATACTTCTGGGTTCCCTGAGTATTGGGTTCTAACAGGTTATATCCCAAGTTCCCACAAGGACTTGCTTTCCCGGAGGAAGCAGCCTGCCCCAAGATTAGGTCCCCTCTACATGAAGAATGAGGAGTTAGTGCCATAGACTGATCCAGGGGGTAGATCCAAGGCAGCCTCGATGAGCCATCCCACTCATGAGCTCCCCATGCCATCACCTGAGGCCACATTTTGCCTCTGTTCTGTCTCTTAGACTTTTTGCATGCAACTGTCTGTCACAGCAACTATTTCCTGGGGAACCCCAAACTAGCACACTAATAGATCTCTTCTATAGCACATTCTAAAAGTAAACACCAAAATTAAACCAATTTCTTTACAGTTTGTAGGCTGAATCACAGGGTAAAAAGCAAACATCACAGATGAAGCTCAAAGTGAATACACCATGGGACTCTCCCAGGGCTGCTTGGATGCACTTTGCCATGTCATACTTCCATTTAGAAAAGAGAAGAACTGTAGGTACCACATGTTTTTGGCTATTGCAGGAAGTAGTCTCTTGGCTTATAACTGATACTTATTATATTACAATAAGAAAGAATTGTGATTTTATCCCCTTATACTACATTTATTTTTATTTCTTAAAGATGTATAATGATAGTAAGTCCAACTACAGGCCAGGTATTCTTGGAAGAAAGGAAAAGTAAATAATGAAGTGAAACAGCCATTTCAGCAACACTGCAAAGGAATTCCCCAGTAGGAGAAATGTGTCTACATTGAAAAAACAGTCCTTTGATGTTGAATTGATTTATTATAAACATAACAATCCACAGATCATAGATTTTCTTCTGCTAATCTACTTCCATCATCATTTAGCCTTTGCTGTTTGTCATCCTTTAAAGCCATTAGTAACCATTAGTAAGATTTTAAAAATAGTACTGTGGAGGAAGGAATTCAGAAGGAATGCTCAGGTTTTCCATTATCTTTATTACTGAGGCAGCTAGAGTTCTGATTTAGCAAAGTCCGAGGTATTTTTTTTTCATAGCACCAGCAAAGACTAAGTTACTGTTACTCTTTATATCTAGATGTCCCCCACAAAAAAGAACTTTACTTACTCACAGGCCACACATTTAGGAGGTGATTGGATCATAGGCATGTTATACTCATTGGTGGATTAATCCATTGATGAGTTCATAGCTAAATATGCTGTTAGGCGGCAGAGTTTACTCAGAAAAGGTGGATCATTGCAAATATGGCTTGCAAGGTAAATCTCCCTCTCAAGCTCCTCTTTTTCCTCTCTGCTTCCTGGCCAATGGATTCCATTGGTAGTTGAACTGCAGGCTATATGTGTTATATCTGGAGAAAAAGTTGTCTACATTTTGCTCACGTACTGAGACTTTACAAGAGACTGAGATCAAAGGCATTGGACTAATTAATCTAGCAGAAGAAATTTCAAAGCAGCCTAATGTTGAAGCTGTGGCATGGCTGTTGTTTGGGACTTTTGAACAGCTCTACAATGAGGATTAAGAGCAAACAGCACAGCTGTATGTTTTTAAAATTTTGAGTTTCACCAGAAAGGAACTCCTATGAAGCTGGAGCCTGTAAAGTTTTGGCTAAGGAGAGTTGCTGAAAAGATTAGCATTAAAAGAAACCAAGTATATTACAGCAGTAAATAGAAATGATGCCTTGTCCATGTGCAGGCTACCACCAGACTGGGAACAGAGAGACTCCAGCCTCTCCCTGTCAGTGCCATTTGTGGACTGGGGTTACAGAGATCAAGGCCACACCAGGAAACAAGCCCAGTCTGGGAACCAGCACCATGCATGGGCCACCAGCGGGCTGTAAACAGACAGACCTCAGCCACTCCCCATGAGTCAGTGTCATTTGCGGACTAGGGCTGGAGAGAACAAGGCCACACCAGGAAGCAAGCCCAGTCTGGGAACCAGTGCCATGCATGGGCTGCCACCAGACTGGGAACAGACAGACCCCAGTCCCTTCCAGCACATGGGCTGGCAAACAAAAAGTACCAATCACTCCCACCTCCTGTCCTGTAAGCAACCGGCTGATCCAGAGGAACACAGGCTGTGAGGATAGCTATGGAGGTGAAATGAAACTGGATGCCTGTGGTGCTTGGTGGTTCACTAACGCTGCAGGTCTAGGGCCAGTGGCCTGATCACAGGTTCAGAGGATAGTGGTACACATTGTGGCATCTGGGGGAGATCTCCTTCTGAGGGCTGTAGCCATTGTTGATTCCCTATGGTCTTGTTTTGAAGTCGTATATTGTTTCCATTGTTTTGTTGGGTTGAGTTCTATTCTCTTTTGGATTTTTTATTTTTTTTGATTATATTAAATCCAATGGCAAGAATAGCTATTTCAAAGACAGCAAGATACAGTATGGTAGTAATTTTGGATTTGTTATTGTCTTATTTTGAAGTCCTTTATGGCATTGATTGTTGTTTTTATTCTATTCTGTTCTGTTTGATTTTTACTATGTCCAACATTATCTGCAGCTATTTTGAAGATGTCAAGGGGCATTGTGGTAACTATTGTTGATTTTGTAATGTTTTGAAGTCCTATATCTCTTACACTGGTTTGTTTTGATTGGTTTTATTATTTTATCTTCTTTAAAATAAAAAAAGAAAAATAACGCCATACGACCATTGTAGGCATCACCCATCACTAGCTTAAGGGGGCAAGGCTATAAAGCTGCCTTTTGAGATGTGATCCCCTCCCCTAAGGCGGTGTGCTTGAGAAGGGCCACCTACAGGATCTGACCACTAGAATTCATTTTTCAGTGCTCAGTCATCCAGGCACTTGGAGGACAATGTAGTCATGATTCAAAGGGTTCCAGCTAATGCTCAAACTGATGACAGACTCCATGGTGCTGGTTTTACAGACATGTAGAAAATGAAAATTGTAGAGACAGGTAGGCTTCCACCTAGATTTTAGAGAAGGATTGGGAGGGAAGATAATGTATCCCTGAGATGGCAGTGTATGAAGTTGTGAGTGTGAAGGCAAGAGTGCAGTGGAAACTCCAGAGCAGCTGGAGATACCAGGGACTCACAGCTAAGAGTTTTACAGGGGCTCACAGCTAAGAATTTGCCTTAAATTTCAGAGGAGATATTGGATTTAGACTTTTCAGCAATGTTGACATTATTATACTGGCAACTCTTACAGAGGGACTAAATGCATTTTGTATAAAGAGATGCATATGAATCCTTTGGAAGCCAGCAGTGTAACATTATGGTTTATATCTACACATCCCCTCAAAGCCTCATGCACTCATTGGCTGAGCTCTTGGGAAATGATTGGATTATGGGAGTGCTATACTCACACTGGATTCATCCAGATTCATTCAGAGCTAAATGTGCTGTCAAGATGTGGGGCCTACTTGAAAGAGATGGGCTACAAGTGGCATGGTCATAAATCTCATCCTGGCTCCTCTTTCCTCTCTGCTTTCTGGCTGCCGTGACATGAGCAAGTTTCCTCTACACAGGCCCTTCCACTATGCCATTTTGCCTTGGAGCCAAACGACCATGGATTGCAACCATGAAGCAAAGTAAACCTCTTATTTAAATTACGGATTCTGAGTATATCTCAGTGACAAGAAAGTGACTAAGATGCTAACATTAAATTCTCTTATTTTTAGCTAGGCATAGTAGTGCACACCTATAACCCTAGCACTCAGGAAGATCATGGTAAATTTAGGGCTAACTTAAACAACATAGCAAGACCCTATATCAGAAAAACCAAATGAAAAATCCAAACAAAACCACAAAGCAAAACTTATATTTTAAAATGACCATTTCTCCATTTATTCTCTTTGAATATGGTCACTTTCTGTTAAAATCATTTTTATTACATGACTGTAGAAAAATGGAAATGGGATAAATGAAAAATAAAAATTTTCTGTAAATTATGAATCAGATACCATGGTAGTATATCTAATTTTAGACTTTTGAAAAATAGTGTGCATAAAACATAATTTTTATAAAACATACTCATATCACTTTATAATTTAATTACCAATATATGTATTAAATACTATTCAATAAGATTAAAATATTATTAATAGATACATAACAGTTTATAGTGTGCCTATGTCAGCTTAATCAATATCCTGCTATTAAACATTTACATTATGTTTCATTTTTTTGCTTGTATAAACAATGTATTAATAGACATACTTACAAATAAATCTCTGTACAAATAGTTGGTTATTTCCCTAGCACTAAGTCTTAGAAGTGGAATTTCTAAATCAAAATATATGGATGTATTTAAAATTTTTGAAAACACTTAATGCTAAATTGTTTCAGTTTATATTCCCATCAGTAGTGGCTGAAAATGCCTTTTTCCCATTCCTTCGTCACCAAACATATATAACACTCTTTTTCATCTTTGCTAATCAAATCGATGAGAAAGATCTTGCTTTGGGTTTTTATTTTTGTGTGTTTGTCTGTGTGTGTGTGTGTGTGTGTGTGTGTGTGTCTTTTTTCACTTCTTCCAAGCCCGCTTTGTTAATGCTTATTGGCTATGTATTTTCCTTGTTTTGTGAACTTCTTGTTTGTGTCACCTGCACATTAAATATTGAACTCAAATATTTCTGTTTTTAAGTTTTAAGAGTTCTATCTATATATTTACCATACATATAAGTAATTCTATAGACAGAACTACATATATTCTAACTCTTTTTTTCCCAGTCTTAATTTTAATTTTCTGGCCATAAAAGTTTTTGTAAAACAGTTAAATGTAGAATTTTTTTTCTTGATACTTCTGCTTATGCTGCTTTGCTACTAGGACAAGACATTCTACACTGAAGATCAATTATATAATTAATCCAAGAGAAACTATAATTTTTCCATAATATATGCATTCATTAAACTGTTTTTTACATTTAACCCTTCAACATTTTAATTAAAGATCTGAAATAAGACTGACTATATCATCTTTTATTATTTAGGAAATTACCCCAACAGTTAATAAATGACTCATCATTTATCTCTCTCTGGTGGTTTGTGTGTGTGTGTGACTTAGGCTCTCATTATAAAGCTCTGTCTGGCCTCTACTTTACTTTGTGGCCCAGACTTGCCTCAAACTTATGCTTCTTCTAACTCAGCCTCCCAGGTGCTAGGATTACATGTACTACAATACTGAGCTCTTCTCTCCTCATTTGAAATTCTGTGTGTCATATATACTAAATTCTTAAACAACTTTAGATTCTGAACTTTACTCTGATTGGTTGCTCTGTCTGTGAGTCCCATATCTATGCTGTAGTTTTAATTCATATTGTTTCAAAGCATTTGGATATCTGACGTGACCTTTTCTCTTCTTTAAAAAAACATAATTTTTAATGTTTAATTCTATTCTTGTTTATAAAAGTCTCCACTATTCTTAATTTTTGCATATTCTTTCACCACACTGCACACACACTTTTTGGGGGGATTTTCACTGAGAGGCCATTAAACTTACATTTGAATTTAGGAAGACCTTTTTGTACAATATTAAAGTACTCAGAAACATAGTTTTTCCTCCCATTTATTTTGGTCTTTATAATGTTTGGTTGGTATTTATAGATTCTTCTCACAGGCCTAGCATATTCCATTTTCAATTCATTTATTAAAAAAAATACTATTTCCTTTCTTTTTCTTTTCTTTTTTTGGTGCTGGAGATCAAATCCAGGGTCTTGTGCTATACCACTGAGCTGAAACCCACAGCCCCCAATTCATTCTTACCTTTGTGGTTGTTAAAACAGATTTTTTCCATTATATGTTTTCTTACCTAGCCTGTTAACTAGTTTTTAAATGGAAGCTTCACATACAATTCACATATTATAAAACTCATCCTTCTGCAGTGTGTATGTTAAACCAGGGGTAATGATGCCTGCATGTAACCCAGGCACACGAAGAAGCTCAAGCAGGAGGATTGCAAGTTCAAGCTCAGCCTGGGTAATTTAGGGAGTTAAGTACACCTTACGGCAAATACAAACAAACAACCTCCCCAACCCGAAAACACAAAACAAAAACAAAAGAATGTCTCAGGATGTACAACTCAGTGTGACCGCCTCTGAAAAAAAAAAAGAAAGAAAAAAAAGATTTGCTATAGTAACAATGTTTGCAACAATTACCACAATCTACTTTTAGAACATTTCCTCTTTCTTTCTTCTTTCTTTCTTTCTTTCTTTCTTTCTTTCTTTCTTTCTTTCTTTCTTTCTCCTTTTTTGAACCAGGAATTGAACTCAGGACCTTGTGCTTGCCAGGCAGGCACTTGAGCTGCTGAGTTACCACTTTCGAACATTTCCATCCTCCAAAGAAACTGCCTGACTAATAGAAGCCACTCCTTGTGTACCTTTTTCGGTTGTTTCTGACAGTATTCTTCAATTTTTTTCCAGTGGTGGTAGTGCTGGGGATTGAACCTGGCCTCATGTATGCCAGGCAAATGCTCTATCACCGAGCTACACCTTTATCCCCTAATCAATATTCTTTATAATGAAACTCTAATTATAAATATAGTTGTTTCCTGAATTCTGCAAGTCATGCTAGTGAACTATCTAATGCAAAGAGGTCACAGACATCCCTGAAATTATAGCTAGTTAATGAGAAGTGCAAGTGGCCAGGGGGGCCGGAAGTGTGGCTGGAATCTAGAGTCAAGATAGTCTTGCAGGAACTATACCTTTTACTTTCTGGGGTCTCTGCTAACCTCAGTCTTTAATGTCATAATTCCATTATAGTATACATAGTTGGGGTTGAGAAAAAAGATATATTGTCTTACACCATTCTGGTTGTTATAACAAAATACCTGGGAGTAGGTAATTTATAAACAATAGAAATAGTTTCAGAAATAGGAAAGTCCAGATCAAAGTGGCTGCAGATTTTAAAAAGTGACAGATTTGGGGTCAGCTCTTCATAAATAATAGTAATTTCTAGCTGTCCCTCACAAGGAGTATGTTACTTTTTTCATTGCTGAGACAAAATACCTGACACTCAAAGTTAAAAGGAGGAACGGTTTATTTAGCTCACAGTTTGTAGAGGTTTCAGTCCATAATCAGGGTTTCCAAAGCAGGATGGCATAGCAGATAGGCAATAGTTCAAGGAAGCAGAAGACAGCAAAAGCAACAAGAGCAAACGGGTGGGGGAGCAACCCTTTTTCTGTTCTGATATTTTAGGCAGGCTACCCACCCTAGGGCAGGTGCAGCAGTTATATCATCTCATGCCCTCCTCTTGCACAGACTCAGGATGTTTACAAAGTGAGGACCTTGGCCCTCTGCTGAGTCAGTTAAGCTTCTAAACCTCTCAAATTGACACAATGAATCAACCCTCACAACATCCTAGGGCGTAAACAGCCACCCTTGGGAATGTCCTCTGTACCCCAGGATATAGAACCGCTGAGTTACTTAGTTAAGCTTCTAGGTATCTCAAGTTGACACAGTGTATCAGCCTCTACAGAGTGAAAGGACGAAAGGAGTCTCTCAAACCTCCTTTATAAAGGTACTGATCCATTCATGAGGGCTGTAGATGTTCTACCTCCCAACATCACTGCTCTGCGGATTGAATTTCAGCATAAGGATTTGGGGGGAGATGCACAAATATTCATATTCTAGCAAGCATCATGTTCATGTGCTTTTTGGCCATTTATACATCTTCTTTGAAGAGAATTCTATTCAATTTCTTTTTAATATTTGGATTAAGTTATGTATCTTCTTATTGTTTAGTTGTTAGAGTTCTTTATATCATCTGAATATAGGTCCCTTACCACAGGTATGATCTGATAATATTTTCCTCTATTGTGTATGTTGTCTTCACATTTTTCAAGGTGGTGTCATTTAAAAAAAATTTTTTTTGGTACTGGGAATTGAACTCAAGACTTTGTGCTTGCAGGGAAGGGGGTTGTGCCACTGAACAATATGCCCAGCTCTGATGTCACTTAAAGAACAAAAATGTTTCATTTATGTATTTTTTATTTTGTTATTTGTGCTTTCAGTATTACATCTAAGAAACCATGGCCTAGTCTGAGGTCACAAAATTCTACATTTTCTTCCAAGAATTTTGTAACTTTTGCTCTTATTTTTCCATGTATAATTTTAAATTAATTTTTGTATGTAGATAGCAAGTTGTCTCAGCATCTATCTTTACACATTCTATAAATGTCCACCTAACATTGCTTCTAATAATTTTCAGTAAATTTCTCTATTTTTAAGTAGAAAAGTCATACACAAATAATAATTCTGATTTCTCCTCCACAATATTTATATTTATTATTTTGACTTCAGATATTAAAGAAGTGCTTTCAATCATTATTGCTTCATGTTTTTCTTCACTTTTTGGAAATGTTTCCAGTTTTGCCTCCACTAGGTATAATATTTTGTGTTTATTTAGTAATAAATGTCTCTCAGTATCTACATCTGTATTTTGCTGTTGATGATACAAGATAAATAAATATGGCATTATTGTAAAACCTTTTTAAAATTATATTTTGAATATATTGTTATAAACTCCAATTGTGCAGGAAATATTACAAAGGATCAACAACTGGGATCACATCATATTAAAAAGCTTTCACACAGCAAAAGAAACCACCAACAGAGTGAAGAGATAACCCACAGAATTTATACCAGCTATTCCTCAAAAGACTTACTTATGGAATATATAAAGAACACAAAAAAATCAGACATCCCAAATTTAAAGACCCAGTCCAAAAATGGGCATCTGAAATGAATAGTTACTTCTCAGATGAAGAAATATAAACAGCAAATAAATATATGAAAACTGTTCAACATCACAGGTCATTTGAGAAATGCAAATTTAAACAACACTGAGATTCCATCTCATTCCAGTAAAAATGGCTATCCTGAAGAAATCAAGCAGTAACAAATGTTGGTGAGGTAGAAGGGGAAAAGGAAGCCTTCTCCATTGTTGATAGGAGTGTAAATTGATGCAACCAATATTGAAATCAGTAGGAAATTTCTCAAATACTAAAACTAAAGGTTCCATTTGATCTAGTTATTCCACTTCTAGCTATCTTCCAGAAAGTATCAAAAGCATCATACCCCAGCTGTATATGCACATCCGTGTTTATAGCAGCACAATTTGTAGAAGTTAAATCCTGGAAACATTCCATATGTCTATCAATGGATGAATGAATAAAGAAATGTAGTTTTTATATACAATGAGGTACTACTCTGCTGTAAAGAAGGATAAATGAGACAGGTTTAGGTAATGGATGCACCTTGAAACTATACTTTTAAGTGAAATAAATAAGACACATATGTTTATATATCACACTGTTTCTCTTGTGTGAGAAACGCAAACTATAAATAAGAATCAAAATGGAGGACAGATACTGGAAAGTAGGAAGAAAATGTTTAGATGGGAAGGAGAACAAAAGAGGGAGAAGAGGGAAAGAAAAGAAAGGAATAAGGATTTAAAAAGATAAGAAAGAATGGAAAGAAAACAACGGAAACAGTTCAGTAAATTGAGAGGGGAAGAAGGATTGAAGGGAAGGGAGGAAAATGAGAAAAAAAAGAATTAAAATTACAGGTGCAAATTTCCTATGATGAATGTGATCATTATGTACATAAAAATATACCAATAAAATTAACATAAAAAGGAATATATGGTTATAATTCCTACTTAAATATGGCTGTTAAGGTTTGAGTATGTCCCCCAAAAGTTCCTATGTTGAAAACTTAATTTTCAAATTAATATGTTAATGGTATCTGGAGGTAGAGCCTTTGTCAGGTAATTAGGATTAGATGAAGTTATAAGGGTGAGACCCCATGATGGCTTGGTGGCTTTGTAAGAAGATGAAGGCCTGAGCTAGTATGTTTGTTCTTTCTCGTCTTATGGTACCTTCTGCCATGTCATGACACAGCAAGGCCCTAGGCAGATGCCAAACACATCCTAGCATTATGCGCTCATATTTCCCAGCCTCCAGAACCATGAGCCAAAGAAATCTCTATTCTTTATAAATTACACAACTTGGAGCATTTTGTTATAGCAACAGAAAAGAAAGACATTAGGTTGGTATTTTTATTTTGAGACCAGATCTTGCTCAGTCGCTAAATTCCACAGGCTGGGCTCAAACGAGATTCTCTTGTCTCAGTGCAGGGATTATAAGAGAGCAGATTTTTTAAAAAAATTTTTCTTTTTAAATGAGTCTATTATCCAATGCGCACACACACACACACACACACACACACACACACAGATAAACACATGAAATATATTTAATATGTATAAAATATGTCAACTGTTTATGTGAGAAAAACAACGTGTTAAATAGTCCTAAGGAGCCAAGTGCAAGACTAAGACCTGAAAGGAGAGAATAGAGAATCTGAAAACACTTTTTGGTACTTTTTAAAATAGTGTCAGTTACCTGTTTATTTAAACTTCAAAAGTGTTTTCTCACCAAGTTACTGCAAGAGATAAATCTTGAACCCATGCTATATTAGCTGCCTAAAATAAATGTTCAGTTTCCTGTCAGATGGCAACGATAAGAATCCCACATTCTTAAGAAGCAGATCAAAAATAAAAAACTACAAATCAGAGTTCTGTTTGAAAATGTCCTAAGCTTCTTCAATTAGATGGTAGAAGCCTAAATAAATCAAAATCATGGCACAAAAATAACTTAAAAGCTTTCCTTAAATAAACTTGTATTATGCTGTAAGTGACTTAGAGCAATCTCTTAGAACCATAGTGTACAGATGGTGAGTCAGCTGTTTGGTGGTTTTGTATAGGTTCAAGGTAGCCCAGTGTTGAGGGCAGGGTGGTAGAAGAGGAGATG
>PVJX010044744.1:0-13920 GCA_004027295.1 Dolichotis patagonum
TATGAATCACTGGTCGTGGCTGAGGCCTGTAATGACTTGTGAGGCCAGAGATACTTCAAAGGGCAAGATAAGGCCACAGCTGTGGACACTTGGCTCCAACTCCAATTAACAAGATAGAGACTGCAACTGCAAAAATTACTCATGCAGTGTCAATCCTACTCTAAATGTCAATTGGAGATAAGACAGTTCTCCTAAATTGGCAAAATTTACTACTTGGAGAAGCCTTTGAAGTTACTCCCAATGTCCTGCTCACTACCTGTGCATTCTGTTTCCCCGCCTTTTGTCCAAATAAAGTGGGCTAATCCAGAGAAGTTTTAGTCTTAGCACTCAGAGTCTCAAGCTTAACTAAATGGCTTTGACCCTCCTGGAGCCCTAACAAATCATACAATTGTGTCATTTTATTTAACCTCTGCCATACACGTGCTTGGGAGATCAGGAATCTAGGTCAGGACTTGATATACCTCAATATAATAAAGGCCTTCTATGAAAAACCAACAGCCAGCATCATATTACATAGCTAAAAACTGAAAGCCTTCACCTTAAAATCAAGCACAAGACAAGCATGTACCCTATCACCACTCCTATTCAACATAGTACTGAAATACTAGCCAGAGCAATTAGACAAGAGAGAGAAATAAAAAGAGTAAAGATAGGAAAAGAGGAAGTTAAATTATCATTATTTGTAGATGACATGATGCTTTACCTAGAAGACCCCCCAAAAACTCAATTGAAAAACTCCTAGATACAAATAAATAAATTCAGTAATGTAGCTGAGTACAAAGTCAATACTCAAAAATCAATAGCATTCCTTATACACTAACAACCAAAATACTGAGAGAGAATAAGAGAAACCCATCCTTCACACTAGCATCCAAAAATATGAAATACTTAGGAATTAATCTCATGAAAGAAGTAAAAGAGCTATACAGGGAAAAGTTACAATACCTTGAAAAAGGAAATCGAAGAGGATCTAGAAAATGGAAGGGCATCCCTTGTTCATGGATAGGAAGAACAACCATTGTGAAAATTCCCATTCTCCCAAAATTACTATAGAGATTCAATGCAATCCCAATCAAAATACCACTAACATATCTCATAGATCTAGAGAAATCACTCCAAAAATTCATCTGGAACCAGAAAAGACCTAGACTAGAAAAGGCAATTCTAAACAGCAAAGGCAAGGCAGGAGGCATCATAATCCCTGACTTGAAATTATACTACAAAGCTACAGTAATAAAATCAACATGGTGCTGGAATAAAAACAGATCTGAAGATCAATGGAATAGATTGGAAGATATATCCACAAACACAAACTCACTCAATCACCTTCTCTTTGATAAATGGGCCAAACATGCTCACTGGAAGAACAACAGTCTCTTTGACAAATGGTGCTGGAAAAATTGCCTATTCATATGCAGAAGACTAGAACTAGACCCATGCCTATCACCGTGTACTAAACTAAAATCTAAATGGATCAAAGATCTAAATATTAAAACAGAAACACTAAATCTGTTGGAAGAGAAATAGGTAAAAACCTCGAAGATATAGGAGTAGGTAGAGAATTCATAAACAAGAGTCAAACTGCACAGGAAATAATTCCCAGAATCAATAACTGGGACCACAACTTATTTTCTGCATGTCAAAGGAGATTTCCAGCAGAGTAAAAAGAAAACTCACAAATTGGGAAAAAAATCTTAACGGACTGTCCCTCAGACAAAGGACTTTTGTCTAGAACTTATAAAGAATTAAAAAAATTCAGACCCTTGCCTGGCAAGCGTGAGGTCATGAGTTTGATCCCTGGTACCAAAAAAAAAAAAAAATTCAGACCCTTGAAATTCAAAGAGCCAATCCAAAAATGGGCATCTGAAATGAATACACAGTTCTCAGATGAAGAAATATGAATGGCAAATAAATACATGAACAAGTGTTCATCATCATTAGTCATTAGAGAAATGCAAATTAAAACCACACTGAGATTCCATCTCACTCCAGAAAGAAAGGCCAAGATAGAAAACACTACCAACAACAAGTGTTGGAGAGGCTGTGGGGAAAAAGGAACTCTTCTACTCTGTTGGTGGGAGTGTAGACTGGTGCAACCACTGTGGAGGTCAGTGTGTAGATTCCTCAAAAAGCTGGGTTTTGAAGTCCCATTTGACCCACTATTCCACTTCTAGGCATATTCCCAGAAGAACTGAAAACATAATACAACAGTGATATATATATGCACCCATGTTTGTAGCAGCACAATTTGTAATAGTCAAATCTTGGAAACAACCTAAGTGCTCATTAACTGAGGAATGCATAAAAACGTGGTATTTTTATACAATGGAGTACTACTCAGCTATAACCAATGACCACACTGAGATATTTATAAATAAATGAACACAACTTGAGACCATACTCATAAGCGAAATAAACCAAACTCACATGTGTAAATACTATACTGTCTCCCTAGTATGAGAGTTGGTAAGAGTATATAAGATTGTATTGTAATCATGATTCCAGATTTCATTGCTTTGAAGCCTTCAGTGTTTTCATTCATCATTGGAATGGTTTTATTCTGTTTTGTTTGACTTTATTATGTCATGCATGATTTATTATGTCATGTATGATTGTATGAACAGCTGTTTTGAAGAAAACAAACATTATTGTAGCCATTGCTGATTTAATATTGTCTTGCTTTAAAGTCTTACCATGTTTGATATTATTGTATTTGAAACTATGCTCAACTATAGCAGAGAGATATTTTGATAGCTACTGTTAATGTCCTGTTGTCTTATTATAAGTGCTGTATTGCTTATGTTGTTCTGTTCTGATCTGCTTTGTTCTGTGCTCTTTTGTTTTATTCTCTTTAAAATTAAAAAAACAGCATTACAGTCATACTGATAAATAACAAATAGCATCACTATTTTTAGCTACTTTAAGGGAAATTATAGAGCAAAGGTAGCTATACATGATTCAGTAATAAAATGCAATAGGAAATAGAATTACAGTAAGCCACAGAGTTCAAAGTGTAAACTTTCTACTGTACAACATTGTGCTACACTGTTTCTCCTACAGTGTGTGATTCTAGGCAACACTCACTGTATGATATTGTACTATATTATTCTATAGTACAGTATACTGAAGCTGGAACGCTACTAATATTTTTAAACAAGAAATGAGGTCAGATCTCACAATTTTCTGCAAGAAGTTAGAAATTCAAGAATATGGATGCAGTACCTTAATTTGAAAATATTTGCAATTAATTGAAATGTAAAATTAAAACATTATATTGTACTACTTTAAACCAGTAAATATGAGCTCAGATCTTACTATAAGTCTGTGGGATGCCAATTTGAAACCTACAGGAAACTATCTACTATATACCTTAAAGCCACTTACTGATCGACACATGACAGGTAATAACCCCACATAAACATAACTATTATTATTATTCTATTTCATTTCTACTTCAACAATCTAAGCCCCTATCTTAATCTGTAGAATTAAGAAAATACTTCACTACAATCTAATTAATTTGAAAGTACAAGGAGTCAACATTTCTTTGCAATTTATATATTTCAAACATGACTTTTTTTTTTGTATCAGGGATCGAACTCACGACCTTGAGCTTGCCAGGCAAGCGTGTATGCCGCTGAACTAAACCCCTGGTCCTCAAACATGACTTTTTAACAGGAGGCAGTGAGTAATAGCAAAAATTTATTCAAACAAATCTTTTACAGATTAGGTATTACCATCAATAAAGGTCTCTCATTCCAGTTTCAATCCTATAACATCAACAATCCTAACTAAAACGTAATGCTTATCATATCAACTTTTGCATCTGTTTATGATAATAAAGTTTTAGAATATGTATTAAATAGTAAATAGTTTCAAGCATTTCAGCATTATTTGCATTGTATTTACAGTGGTCTGAATGCATCCCCCCTCCAAATAATATGTTAGAAATTTAATACCCAATGCAAAATTGTTGAGAGATGGGGCTTAATAGGGGCGGTTTAGGTCATGAAAACTGAACTCTTATACATAGATTAATGCCATTATATTAAAAAGTGGGTAGGGCTGGGTTCTTTCTCTTCTCTTTCCTGGCAGAGGAGAGCAAAGTTCATTTATTGTGATTTTCTGTCTTTTGATATGGAAAGACACAGCAAGAAGTCCCTCACCTGATTCCAAATGTTTGCACCTTGATCATTTATTCTAGTCTTCAGCACTGTAAGAAATAAGTTTACTTATTTTCTTTTTTAAAATAAAATCTCAGTATTGTGTTATACAGGATCATTTATCAGTGTCCCTAATATCAAGTATTCTGTAATAGTAAAAATGGACATAACAGTGTTCTAATAGTTTGAACAACAATTATAAGTCTTCTATTGCTTAATACTTAATTAAATAAACACAGCCTCAAATCTATGGATAAATATAAAGCTACACATTTCTTTTCTAACAAAAGAGAAGCACAGTTTTCCACATGATATCTGATGAATAAGCTTATGCACAAAATTCTTATACATCATTTGAAATATCTTGGGATAAAATTTAGAAATATTCATACCAATTTGAAGCTTTTTTCTACTTCCTGGTGAGAGTTTGAAACAATCTGAAGTATGAAGACATAGACTTCACCAGTATTTGGGCCTCCGTTCTTAGGATTAAAGGGAGGAGCTATCCAACTGGAGGGACATTGGGAAATCCTACTGTGTGATCTCTGTCTAAGCCAACTACCTAAAATTCTGTCTATTCCCACTAGAATTGGTCCTTGTCATCTCTCACATAGACTACCTAGTCAACCTCCTAACTCATATTCTTGTCTGTATATTTTTTTTATTTTATACAGCAAAAGATAAAAAAAGAAATAATACAGAATTTCAAAAAAGAAAAAATGTAGGGAATTAATACCAGTTAATATATTGCACATTGTTATGTCAGAACTAGTTGTTCAGGTTACAAAATCTAGATACAAAATTGATCAATCAATCAATGACAACACAATCTGTTCTTTTTGATGAACTTAGAAAGATTAGTAGTATAGTTATCTAACATACATATAATATACATACATTTATATATGTTTACCAACATACATATAATCTTTTTCTTTCTTCTTTTTTTCCTTTCCCCTATCTCAGTAGTTCTGTCCTTTTGAACATTTTCTTCTCCTTTCATTGTTGCAGTATCTATTGTACATTTTGGGTCTTATTTTTCTTTCAGTTTCTTCATATTATTATTTATTTTTTACACTAGGGAGAGAATACAATATTTACAAATGTGAGTCTGATTTATTTCACTTATGAGTGTAGTCTCAGGTTGGCCATATTTATCTATAAAAGCCTCAAGATCATCCTTTTTATAGCTGAGTAATATTCCTTTGTATAAAAATACCACATCTTTTCCATCCATTCTGCAGTTGATGGACATTTTAGTTGTTTCCAAGATTTACAAATTGTGCTGCTATAAACATAGGTACACATATATCACTGTGACATGACTTTTTCAATTGTTCTGGGAAAATAACCAGAAGGGGAATAGCTGGATTGAATGGAACTTCTAGTTTTTTGAGGAATCTCCATACTGATTTCCACAGTGGTTGAACCAGTCTTCACTGCCACCAACAGTGAAGAAATGTTCCTTTTTCTCCACAGCATTGCCAACATTTGTTATCAGTTGATTTCTTGATGGCAGCCATTCTTTCCGGGGTGAGATGAAATCTCAATGTTGTTTTAATTTGCATTTCTCAAATGACCAGAGATGGTGAACATTTCTTCATGTATTTATTTGCCATTTGTATATCTTCATCTGAGAAATTCATATTCATCTCAGATGCCCATTTTTGGAATGAGTCTTTCAATTTGGTAGACCTGATATTTTTTAATTCTTTATAAATCTTGGATATAAATCCTTTGTCTGAGGGACTACTGGCTAACATTCTTTCCCATTCTGTGAGTTTTCTTTTTACTTTGTTGGTGATTCTTTTGAATTGTAAAAACTTTTTAATAAGATAAGATCCCAGTTGTTGATTCGTTGAAGTATTTTCTGTGTAGTTTGCGTTTTGTTCATGAACAGTTTGTCTACCCCTACATTTTCAAGATTTCTACCTACTTTGTCTTCCAGCAGATTTAATGTTTCTGTTTTGATATTTAGATCTTTGATCCATTTTGACTTTAGTTCAGTGCATGGTGATAGACATGGGTCTAATTTCAGTCTTTGGTGTGTGGAAAGCCAATTTCTGCAGCATCATTTATTAAAGATGGTATCTTTCTTCCAGTGAACATGTTTAGTTCCTTTGTCAAATAGAGAGTGCTAAGTGTCTTTGTAGTTGTGTCTGCTTCTTCTTATCTGTTCCATTGATCCACTGTTTTCTGTATTCTTGCTGATTATTTGTCTTACTGAAGTCAAGATATCCTTTCTAAAACACAGTGTTCTAATTTCACTGCCATGCTTTGATGTCCTTCAAAATCTCTATATTGACTGCAAAATATAGTCAAAACTCCTTTGGTTCTTGGCTGCAACCTATTTTCCCTATTTATCCATCTAATCCACACATTTATCTTCACTCTTAATAACATTTTTAATTTTCTCTACTATCTTTCTTGAACCTTAAAGATGCTATCATATCCTGAAGCATTCTTTTCACTACTTTTAAACCTTATTATTGCTATTTATACTTAATCTCTCAGATTATATATATTTCCTTCAGAAAAATCTTGTCAACCTTCCTGGACTACCTGTTACTTCCCTGAGTACCAATGAGGACATAGAACTTGCTCCTTTTACTACATCCAGTTCATCTGCTTCACTGGATTCCAAAATACATGAACAGATACTAAGTCTATTTAATTGTTTCCATATAAGCCTGGAGCCTGAAACATAGAGATAATATATGCTTGTTGAATAAACATTTAATATTTAACTTTTTAGGGTTAGAACTGTATGAAAATGTGTTGTGTTCTCACTTCAGAGGCTTTTGTTTACATATAATGGATTTTAATATAGAAATTATATTCTAAAAACAGTTCATTGTAGATAAAGATTTTTCCAGTTTTCCAAATACTTTTTCAAGCCACATGTTTCTTATAAAAACTCAAGAGCAAGTTAAAACAGTTGCTATTATCCTTATATAATATTTAAAGTAATTGAAACTCAAAGAGGCCATGGAAGTCTAGTTATGAAGCAGGCATGAAACTCAAAAATCTTCAGCTTTTGAGACCAATTACTTTTTCTAAATGCAAATATACTTATTTTCCCTCTCTCAAATTTTTATTTGTTTGTTTGGCAATGCATGCATATGCATGCTTAGCAGCTCATCTCCCTTTTCAAGTATGTATAGCTGAAGCGAAATGAAATTAAATCGAGTGCTCAGAGAGCATGTATCAAATCAGAGCAGAGTTAGGCAGTCCAGACTTGTTCAAGGGAATGAGAGGAGATGTTGTGGAAGCTAAATAAGCTGAAAAAAACCAACAGAGTAGACGAGTTACATGCACAAAATCAAGATATGTATTTAATTCCTTTAAAATGTCTCTGTGTTAGCAGAAGCTTCCTTATTCCTACAATTTTATAGACAGTGCAGTTTCATAAACATGACCTTGAAGGCATAGAGTTGTAAGTTGCCCAAAGATCATTCATTTATTTATTCAACAAGTATTGTTGTAAAATTCTTGTGCTTGAACTGAGGACATAAATAGATAAAAGATAATTCTTGCCTTCAAGATGGTCATTTTCTAATAGGGTTAGTGGGCAATAGTTAAAGAAAGAGTTAGCAATGATAATAGCTGCCCTGAGGCAAACAAAGAGGATGTGGTACAGCTAAAAGTGGAGATGTTCAGCAGATAATGTGGTTATGCACACTTTCTGGAGTTAAGTTAAGTTGAAACCTGACAGATTAAAAGGAACCTGGGTAAGAAATATGAGGGGAACCATGGTATGTAGATGTAAGAGCAGATAAAGAGTCTTTTTTAAACTTTATTTTAAAGAGAATAAAACAAAAGAGGACAGAACAGAGCAGATCAGAACAGGACAACATAGGCAACACAGTACTTTACATTAAAACAACCAGACATTAACAGTAGCTATCACAATATCTCTTTCTCTGCTATAGTTAAGCATAGTTTCAAATACAATAATATCAAATATAACAAAATAGTATAAAACCATTCAAAGAGTGAAAGAATTACAGGGCATTCTGAACCAAATAACAGAGAATGATCAATGGGTACTATAATATCTCATTTTCGATAGAAAATTTTGTTTATACTATCACACATATTCAAATCCCAATAAGACACAATGTGATAGATAGAACCAATGGTAGTAGAAGAATAGAAGCATGGTAGGACTTCTGAGAAGGATGATATTAAATCAACAATAGCTGTCATAATGTTTTGTTTTCATCAAAACAGCTGTTCATACCATCATGCATGATATAGTCAAACAAAACAGAATAAAACCATTCCAACTGATGATTGAAAACTTTGAAAGGCTTCAAAGCTATGAGATGGGGACTCATGCTTATCATAAAATCTTATATACTCTTAAAACTCTCATGCTAGGGAGACTATACGGTATTTACAGTTGTGAGTTTGGTTTATTTCACTTAAGAGAATGGTCTCAAGTCCCGTCTATATATTTATAAATATCTCAATGTGATAATTCTTTATAGTGAGTAGTACTCCATTGTATAAAAATGCTACAACTTTTTTATCCATTCCTCAGTTGATGGGCACTTAGGTTGTTTCCAGGATCTGGCTATTACAAATGGTGCTGCTATAAACATGGGTGCACATATATCACTGAGGTATGATGTTTTCAGTTCTTTTGGGAATATGCCCAGAATTGGAATAGCTGGGTCAAATGGGACTTCCAAACCCAGCTTTTTGAGGAATCTCCAGACTGACCTCCACAGTGGTTGCACCAGTCTACACTCCCACCAACAGTGTAGAAGAGTTTCTTTTTCCCCAAAGCCTCTCCAACACTTGTTGTTGGTAGTGTTTTCTATCCTGGCCATTCTTTCTGGAGTGAGATGGAATCTCAGTGTGGTTTTAATTTGCATTTCTCTCATGACTAATGATGATGAACATTTTTTCATGTATTCATTTGCTATCCATATTTACTCATCTGAGAACTGTGTATTCATTTCAGATGCCCATTTTTGGATTGGGTCTTTGAATTTTGAGGGTCTGATTTTTTTTAATTCTTTATAAGTTCTACACAGAAGTCCTTTGTCTGAGGAACTGTCCATGAAGATTTTTTCCCAATTTGTGGGTTTTATTTTCACTCTGCTGGAAACCTCTTTTGACATGCAGAAACTCTTTAATAAGATGTGGTCCCAGTTATTGATTCTGGGAAGTATTTCCCATGTAGTTTGGTTCTTGTTCATGAATTCTCTTCCTACCCCTATATCTTTGAGATATCTTGACAAAAAGGAACATCTTGGCCTTTCTTTATACATCTCACTGTTGGTTCAGATACCTGGGACGAGCAGAAGAGAAAGTCCATTGGCATTTCTTATGTGTAGGAAGTTTATTTCTGAGATTTTGGGCAGGAATAGTGAGTGTAATGATTACTTTCTATGATTTGCTTTGTATTTTGTTTTTCTCTGTGCGCTGCGTTATGTTCTGTAGAAAGGCACTCACTATTCAACCACTGTTTCATACACCTAGATAGTTAACAGCCATTTGGAGTTATGTACATCTGAACTATACAATACACAATAATGTTTGAAAAAGTTGAGTGTTTCTTGTATATTTCAAAAATGAAAACAAGTTTCAAAAAACCTCAGGGATCTTGCCACTTACAGGAACAAAGTTAAAAGCAAATACTTCTTTTATTTTAAAACAAATCCATTAATGGTGTCAAATTATGATGAAATGAGACTATTCCTGAGCTGCAAGAATAAATCAGCATATTAAAATCTATTACTATAAAATATATTAGCAGATTAAAGTATAAATAAATTACACAACAAGTAACTATAGAAAATATTGCAAAACTTCAATATACTTTCATGATAAAACTTTGCAACAAAGTAGTCATAGAAAACACTTATTTTAACATTATAAAAGTCATATATGACAATCCATATCTATCATACTTAATGATAAAAAGCCAAAAGCTTATCTTCTAAGATTGGAGACAAGACAAAGATTATATTCAATTCTACTACTTCTATTCAGCATGATAACTTAGTTAAATATATTAAGCAATAAAAAGATTTTAAAAAATCAGAAAAAAAGAAGTAAAACTATCTCTATTTGTAGATATTATGGTCTTTTTTTTTTATTCGGTACCAGGGATCGAACTCACGACTGCCCGCTTGCAAGGCAGGCGCTTATGCCGCTGAGCTAAATCCCCAGCCCCAATATTATGGTCTTATATATAGAAAACTCTGAAGACTGCCAAAAACATGATAGAACTAATGAACAAATTCAGTAAATAGTGCATAGACATTTTCCTAAATATATACAAATGACCAATGGTGTGTGAAAAAGTGCTCAATGTCACTAATCATCACAGAAATACAAATTAAACCAGTAAAATATCAAATTTGTTAGAAATGGATTTTAATATAAAGAAAAAAGATAACAATATTGATAAGGATGTAGGAAAAGTGGAATCTTTGTACACTATTGGTAGGAATTTCAAAAGTTGCAGGTTGTAGGAAACAATAAGGTGGTTTTTCACAAAATCAAATAAAAACAGAACTACCATATGATTTAGTAATCTCACTTCTGAGTATACATTCAAAACAATTTTAGTCAGGATCTCAAAGAGATATCTATACTCCTATGTTTATTGTAGCCTTTTATTCAGCCTTAAAATAAAGGAAATTCTACCACATCCAACAACATTGGTAAACCTTGAGGACAGTGTGCCATGGTAAATAAGGACAAATAAGGGAAATAGTGATAGAAGAACAAATAATGTACAATCCTCTTTGTATGATCAATCTAGAGAATGACACTCATGGAATCAGAAGATAGAATAGTAGTCACCAGGCTGGGCAAAGGGGGAGATAGGGAATGATTGGTCAATGGATACAATGTTTCAGTTGTTCAAGATGACTAAGATCTAGAGATCTTCTGCATAGCACAGTGTCTATGGTTCATAATGTATTGTGCACTTAGAATTGTTAAAAGAATAGCTCTCAAGTTCGCTGTTCTTACCACAAAAAACTGAAGGGGGCAGAAAGTAATTTTTGGTGATAATAATATTTTTATTATCTTGATCATGGTGGTACCTTCTTGGGTATACACATTTGTTGAAACATATCAAATTTATACATACAGAGTAGCTCCTAGGTGGATGTGTTAAGTGTTCATATGTTAGGCTTCTTCTTCTAAGAGCAATAAGACTCATTAAGACTATTTATCCTCTTGTCTTTAATGATACCTCAGTCAGAGAACCCTATGAGACAATTTCCCATACAAAAATGTCAGCATTCTGGAATAGTAATAATTAAATGAACAGAGAAGTTCACAAATATAATTTCACAGGTAAATTTGTCAAAAAGAGCTCAGATTTCCTGAATCTAATATTAAGTCAAGGGAAGAATACTAGCACCTTAAAGTTTATTTTAATGGTGCCAGTATTTGCATGGAAAGACAGAATTATCTGAATTGTTTGCCCAAGTGGACTTCATTTCTAAACCTGAGAAAACAGGAGATAATTAAAAATTCCATACTTAGTGTGGTATTTGATTACAAAATGGCATCATTTCAAACTTCAGCTTCTTGAAGAATCTTCTGATTAGTTTCATTGCTTATCTACCTGAACCATTTGTAACACTAGCCTTGCTTGGGCAGCCAAACCATTCTGATGGTTGTATATTCAGACTTCTGAGAGATCCAGTGATCTATCACCTCCTGCCAATTAAATCATATTCATGTCAGGAATCTTCTTACCCTCTTTGCTGTAGTGCTATAATTTATCATATGAGGCAAATATCCATTTATATACTGTCAGAAAATCCTCCACGGAAAAATGAGATAAATATCACATTGTTTTCAACCCTGAATCTATGTTTTTATCATTTAAAGCTATCAAGTCTCTGCAATATATATGACAAAGTTTAACAAGAAAGGGAAAAAAGGAATAGTAAAACCTGGGTATCAAACAAAATTTGGAAGTACATTTAAGATATTGTAGAAATGAAAACAGTTAGAACTGTTCACTTTTGCCAAGTGAGTATTATTAATCCTATCCTATAGAGAGAGGAACTGGCAATTAAAGTTCCCAGTATCTGGACAAGGCTGTACTGCTTGAAAAAAACCCTTATTTTTTCTGTTATTCCAAGTAGCTCATAACACTAAATAGATGAAAGTACTGTAAAGGGAAGTTATGAAACACATGTGAAAATAAGGTATCAAGAGGTGTGAAAGTAAATTTGATATAGTAAGAATGCATCCAGGCATAGTGGTGCATGACTATAATCCCAGCACTCATGAAGGCTGACACAGATGTATGAGTTCAAGCTTGGCCTGGGTTGCTTAGTGACTTAGTCATGCTCTGTCTCAAAATACAGGGATGGAGTCAGAGGAGAGATAGGTGATGGGGAAGAGATGGGGAAGAGAAAGTATTAAGATGCAATATGTATATATGTGAATTCCCTGGAATGTATGGATTCAGTAGGTATCCCAAACATACACTAATAAAAAAAAATGAGAAATATGGGAATGTAGGTCTGTGCAAAGGGTTCAGTCCCCAGTGATAGCTGTGATTCTTTGGGCATAGTCCTATAAAAGGTCTTTAGAGAAGTTCCTCTGTAACTTGAATTCTAAAGGGTGGTAGCATAATTTTTTCTCCACAAAAGAGAACCATCCATGTGAGAAATCACTTCCTAGTAGACACAGGGTCCTTACAAGGCATTGTATTTATAATGCTACCCAGTGCCCAGCTTAGAAACATAAAATGTCAATTTCATTACCTCTTATGATTCTGTAGGCTGACTGGAATCAGCTAGATCTAGATGGATCTCCTACTCTTTGCATCTTCAACATAATGTCCAAGTAGATTTATGAAAACTTATCTGGCTCTCCAAATGGAGCTCATCTGTGGCTGTCAACTGGAGTAACATGGTCTTTTCATCTGGGTTGAATTTCTCACAGCCCAAGAACTGCATTCTAAGAGGGATCTTCCTAATATAAAGTAGCTCAAAAGCCAAATTCCAGCCCTCTAATGGCTCAGTTAGAAAACCCATAATACCACTTGTGTTACTTTCTGTTTCCTAGGCTAGATTTAGGGAGAAGACAAACAAGTTCCAACTCCTGATATGAACATCAACATGAACATAATAAGAAGGGGAAGAATTGGTGAAGGTCATCTCTGGAGTCAAGCTCCTATAAAAGGCACACCATTGGTGGGTTAAAAGCTATAGATATATGATCATCTAACATGCTCCTACAATCTTCCTATTAGGGGACACTTGAAAAGTACCATATATTTTTAGTGTAAGCATATGGTTATGGACCTGGGGAAAGATGGAGACCTATGCTCCCAGCTTTTGAGTTTCTGGGGAGCTACCAGGACACCGGACTGGGTCCAGCAGATTGCAGGGCCTCAGTCAACCATGCTCATCAGCATGTTTCAGTTCAGGAGGCAGAAACCTTGCACAAGGACTCTGGGCTCAATTGGGCTGGTCTGGGGAGAGATTGAGGTCAGCACTGCCAGCTGCTGAGTTCATATCCAAATCCCAGGACAGGGGATTGTGCCCCAGGGGCTCTGCTGGCCCCAGTTCTATACACTCAGCTTCATCATATAAATTTAGGGAGCCAAGAGTCTTCAGAGGGGTGTAGATGGCCTGAGGTGAATCCCGGTGACCTGGGCAAAGTTGGAGACCTACATTTGGGGTTTTGAGTTTCTGGGGATTTACTGGGATGCTGGACTGGGTCCAGCAGATTGCAGGGCCTCAATCAACCATGCCCAGAG
>PVJX010044745.1:0-13067 GCA_004027295.1 Dolichotis patagonum
GCAGAGGCAGATCTGGCTGGGTATCTGCTCATGCTGGCTGCCTGCAGGAAGCAAGCCTTTTGATGGTGGTGTCTGGCAGGTAGAGGAGGATCTAGCTGGGACTCTATTCACACTGGCCCTACCATTGTGTTTTAATCTGTATATTTGGAACAAAACGTTTCTCTGTGTCTTTATTAAGCTTTTTGTCTTATTGTCTTTATTTTTCTCTCTAGCACTACTCTTTTCTTATTTCTTTTCTTCCTTTTATAGTTATTTTTTCTTTCTACCTTTGTTTATTTCCTCTTCTTTCTCTTTTTCTTCCTCCTTTCTTCTTTTTCTCCTCTCTTTTCTCCTCTCCCACTTCTTCTTCCTTCTTCTCCTTCTTTCTCCTCTTCCTCCTCTTCTCCTCCTTCTCCTGTTTTATCCTCTTCCTCCTCCTTCTTCTCTTCCTCCTTCTCTTCCTCCTTGTTTTCTCCCTTCTTTTCCTCCTCCTTTCTTTTGTCTTTCTCCTCTTCTTGCTTCTCTTTTTCCTTATCTCCCCCCTTCTTTTCCTTCTCCTTTCTTTCATCTTTCTCCTCTTCCTGTTTCTCTGTCTCCTTCTTCTTCTTTTAGGTAAATCAATTCTAGGGCATGTACATGTTAAGTAAATACTTTACCACTATGCTATATCTCCAAACCCCATATTTTTATATGAAGAATTACTTGTTATATGTCTGTTTCATCCAGAGTTGACTTAAGTACTTGGAAAAAGCTGCACCTAATAATTGATAAGATGCCATTTTCTGTATTAAAAAAAATTTCTAATCTACAGAAGTAAACAACTCATAACTGTATCATGATTTATTAATTTTTCTTGCTGCTTTTGGAACTTTAATTTCTTTATTTAAGAAAAAAAGAAACAACCAAACAAAATAGAAAAAGGATAGCAACAATACAGAATTCCAAAGGGAAAAATTAAAAGAACAACAAGAACAAAACAAAAGCAAAAACAAAAACACTAAAAACTCACTACATGATAAATTACATACTGTCATCATTGGAAACAGTTGTTCAAGTTACAAAATTAAAGCATGCAAAGTAGACATTCAAACAGTGAGACTGTTAACAGTTCTGCTCAATAATCTAACAAAAACAGTAATATGGTCCTCTATCTTACACACTTAAACATACATGCGGTTATATCCTTTAAAGCAATTTCTTTTCTTCTCTTTTTTACAATAGCAATTATGCATTTTGGGTTTTATTACTCTTAGAGTTCTTATTACTTTTTACACTAGAGAAACAATGGGATATTTATAAATATCATTCTTATTTATTTCACTAATGTGGATGGTCTCAAGCTGACTCCATTTCCTTATGAAGGCCTCGAGATCATCCTTTTTTATAGCTGAGTAGTATTCCACTGTGTAAAAATACTACATCTTTTTCATCCACTTTGCAGTTGATGGGCATCTTGGTTGTTCCCAAGATTTAGACATCACAAATTGGGCTGCTATAAACATAGGTGCACATATATAACTGTGATATGAACTTTTCAGTTCTTCTGGGAAAATATCCAGGAGGGGAATAGCTGAGTTGAATAGAGCTTCCACTCCTAGTCTTCTGAGAATTCTCCAAATTAATTTCCATAGTGGTTACACCAGTCTTCACTCCCACCAATAGTGGAGCAGTGTTGCTTTTTCCAAGCAGCCTCACAAACATTTGCTATCAGTTGATTTCTAGATGACAGCTATTCTTTCTGTTGTGAGATGATATCTCAGTGTTATTTTAATTTGCATTTCTCAAGTGACCAGTGATGGTGAACATTTCTTCATGTATTTATTTGCCATTTGTATATCTTCATATGAGAACTGTGTGTTCATCTCAGATGCCCATTTTTTGAGAGTGTCTTTGATTTCGGGGAGGTTAATGTTTTTCAATACTTTAAATGTTCTTGATATAAGTTCTTTGAGGGGTTCTGGTTAAATTCTTTGCCATTCTGTGGGTTTTCTTTTCACTCTGATAGTGATTTCTTTTGAAGTACAGAAACATTTCAATAATATGAGATCCCAGCTGTTGATTCTCTGAAGCATTTCCTGTGCAGTTTGTGTTTTGTTCATGAATTCTCTGCCTACCCTTATGTCTCCAAGACTTCTACCTACCTTATCTTCTAGTAGATTTAGTGTTTCTCTTTTAGCGTTTAGGTCTTTGATCCATTTAGATTTTAGTTTTGTGCATGGTGATAGGCATGGATCTACTTTCAGTCTTCTCCATGTGGAGAGCCAATTTTTCCAACAGCATTTATCAAAGAGGCTATTCTTCCTCCAGATAACATGTTTAGCCCCTTTGTCAAGTATCAGGTGGCTGAGGGTCTTTGTACCTATACTTGCATCTTCTAATCTGTTCTACTGGTCCTCAGGTCTATTTCTATGCCAGTACCATGCTGATTTTATCACTGTGGTTTGTAGTACAGTTTCAAGTCAGGAATTGAGATGCCTCCTGCCTTGCCTTTATTGCCCACAATTGCCTTTGCTATTCTAGGTTTCTTCTGTTTCCAAATGAATTTTAGGAGTGTTTTTCCTAGATCTGTGGGGTATGTCAATGGTATTTTGATTGGGATTGCATTAAATCCGTATAACAGTTTTGGGAGTATGGCCATTTTCACAATGTTGGTTCTTCCTAACCAAGAGCATGGAACATCTTTCCATTTTCTAATATCCTCTTCAATCTCCTTTTTTAGTGTAGTATAATTTTCAGCATATAGGTCTTTTACATTCTTAGTTTGGTTGATCCCTAAGTATTTCATTTTTTTAGATGATATTGTGAAGGGCAATATTTCCAAAATTTCTCTCTCAGTGAGTTTCTTGTTTGTGTACAGGAATACTATTGATTTTTGAGCATTGACTTTGTATCTAGCTACACTGCTGAATTTGTTTATTACCTCTAGTAGTCTTTTAATGGAGTTTTTTGGGTCTTCTATATAGTGTATCATGTCATCTGCAAATAGTGATAATGTAACATCTTCCTTTCCTATCTTTATTCCTTTTATTTCTTTCTCTTGTCTGATTGCACTGGCTAGTGTTTCCTGAACTTTATTGAAAAGGAGTGGTGATAGTGCACATCCTTATCTTGTTCCTGATTTTAGAGTGAAATCTTTCAGTTTTTGTCCATTTAGCATAATATTGGCTGTTGGTTTGTCACAGATGGCCTTTATAAGGTTGAGGTAGACACCATTTATTCCGAGTTTCTGAAGGGTTTTTATCATGAATATGTGTTGGACTTTATTGAAAGCTTTTTCTGCATCTATTGACATGACTATGTGGTTTCTGTTTTTGACTCTGTTGATGTGGTGTATTACATTGATTGATTTGTGTATGGTAAACCATCCCTGCATTCTTGGAATGAACCCCACTTGGTCCTGATGTATAATCTTCTTGATGATTTGATGCATTCTATTTGCCAGTATTTTATTGAGAATCTTTGTGTCTATGTTCATTAATGAGATTGGCCTATAGTTCTCTTTTTTGGTTGGGTCTTTCTCTGATTTTGTTATAAGAGTAATACTTGTTTCCAGGAATGAATTAGGGTGGATTTATTTCTTTTCAATTTTATTGAAGAGTTGAAGGAGTATTGGCATCAAGTCTCCTCTAAATTTCTTGTAGAATTCAGCTGTGAAACCATCAGGACCTGGACTTTTCTTTATTGGTGAGTTTTTATTACATTTTCAATTTCAATAGCTGATCCTTCATTATTCAAAATTGCTATATCTTCTTGTTTGAGCTTTGGTAGTTCAAATGCTTTTAGAAATCTGTCCATTTCCTCTGTGTTTTCCTCTCTATGTGAGTAGAGATTTTCAATGTACGTGTTCGTGATCTTTTGAATTTCCAAGGGATCTGTGGTAATTTCCACCTTTTCAATCCTTATTGCATGAATTTGTGTTTTTTTCTTTCTTTTTATTTATAAGGTTAGCTAGAGATTTGTCAATTTTGTTTATTGTCTGAGTGTACGTTTATGTTGGTTATGACTGTGTGGCATTCTATATGCCTCACTTATTTGTATATCTGATTTTTCCCCCTATGTTTGGGAAATTTACTGCCATTATTTCTGTGAACAACTTAGCTATATCCTTTGCATTGCCTCCTCCCTCCTCACTAATGCCTATTACTCTAACATTGTTTCTCTTGGCATCAACTTGTAGCTGCTGGATTTTCATTTCATACTGCTTTGTTGTTTTTATAAGTTCTACCCTTTCAAGTTCACTATCTGTGATCCTGTTCTCAAGGTCTGAAATTCTATCCTCAGCTTCATATAATCAGCTTTGAAGGTTTTCAATACAATTTTTTCTTCTTGCGTATCTCTTTGAATTTGTTTCATAGATTCTGCTTGTTTTCTGCATTGTTCATTCAAAGTTTCAATCAATTTCCCATGCTCCTGTAGTTTCTGATCTATTTCTTCTCTAGCTATGTTGAGCAACTCATTTACTAAGGTAGTTACTTTTGTTTTTACATAATTATTTCTAATTTTAGTTCCTCTATAGCCTCATGGATTTGTTTCTTTACTTCATTTGCTATCTTTTCAGTGATTTCTGGTGTATGACTCTTAGGGTCCTCTATTTCATTATTGCCTGCATTTGCCCCTGATGGACTAGATGTTCAAGATGCATTTTGCCTTTTTGTTTAGTCATTTTCACTGATTGGGTAAATTTCTGGTCTTTCTATTCCAACAGTCACAACTTTCTGTAGTGTGTGTTTCAAGATTCTACTGTGTGGTTGATGTTTGTCAAATTGCTGGGTACCACAATGAAGAGGAGATCCAGTCTCCTGAATTCCTCTTACCATGCCTGTTGGGTGAGTCCTATATTCTTTCTGAGCTAACTAGACCAGAAGTATTGATGTAGGGCACCTTTTAGTTCCTGCTGTTGTTAAATCTTCAGGTTGTTGCAGGTCACCAGATCTGACTATAGTGTTTGTGTAGGTTGAGACCCTAAACTGTGTCACTGGGGGTCTCATAAGTTCTTTTACTTTCCTCTAAGTTGGGGGGTGGCAATATTATGCACTCCTCAACCTGTCTGATGTTCTCTGTGTGGGAGAAAGGTGTTACCCACTCTCTTGCCAGGTTAGCCAAAGTCTTACACTTGGAGGGAGTTTTACTTCTGATCCTATTTACCCACTGCAGACCTTTATTTTAGGGAACAAACTCACCACACTGACTGGAGCCTGATGAGGTCTTCTGTTTGGGTGAGGGGTTCCCGAGCCTTTCATCGAGCCAGGATGGTAGTCCACCATAGTCCAATGTTTCCAGTGGAAGGGTGGGTCAAACAGATGCGGTTCCAGGCAGCTCAGACCTATGGCCAGCTTCTTCAATGTTCCTGGAGGAGGGGTGGGCCCAGCAGCAGCAGTCCCAGGCACCTTAGGTCCTCCGGGCACAGGTCTCCTTGATGTTCCCTTCAGGGAAAGAGTGGGCCCAGCAGTCCTAAGCAGGACAGGCTCTCAGCTGGCAGCCTCTGGTGTATTCCCTGAGCATGGAGAATATTATTTTTTTGTTTTGTTTTGTTTTTTGTTTTGGCTCTGGGGATTGAACTCATCACCTTGTACTTGCCAGGGATGTGCATACACCACTAAGCTAAATCCTCAGCCCTTATGGAACATTTTAATTTAATTCTTCTTTTACATTAACCATATCTTTCATTCAATATTTTATTGGCTCTTACATCAACTAAGTTGCAATTTTATGTAAATTTAATCATATTTTAGAGTTTTTTCTGTCTCTTTTTTCCCATTATATCTAATATCTACTTTTTCTAAATTTTGAGTGTTTGAGTGTTTAATCAATTGCCTTGATTTTCTGTAAAATATAGCTCACTACCTGCTACTATTATAATAATTTTGAACTGGCCAAATATGTGTCAGGGATATCTATTTTCTTTCCAATAGCTTTTAATTAAGTGGCAATGATAAATTGTGTCCAGTAGGAAAATAAGGCAGTGGTTGAGTCTTGGGTTCCTGAGGAAGAGAGACCACAGAGGGGCTGGCCAGTGTCACATAGCACCCACTCTCAGGATGGAGGGCAAAATGTCTTCACCCATTTCTTTCTGTTCCCTGGCATGGAGGCCAACTTACTGAACATCTTTCTGATATTGCAGAATATAAGAGACTATATTGTTCAGTGACTGCCTCCCAGTCTACTATAGGTACAAAAGCATTCTCTAGACAAATTTCAGTGACATCTTACTCCATTAATGCTGCCTAAAGTGTGTCACCTACCAGCCTACAAGGAGAAGCAAAGACAGTGAACAGAGACCTCTGCACAAGTCCTGTGACCAGCCAAGTGTTCTGGGCCTTAAACATTCTTTTACTTTTATCAAAAGATGACAAATATTATTGATCTTCTCTTTTCCTCTGGAAGATGTATTGACTAAATTAGAATGGTGACACTAATTAATTAATTAACAAAGAATTAATGATTAAAAGATAATCTTGATTTTTATTTCCCACATTCTAATATGAAACAAAGCTAAAACTTAGTTTTAGGGAAAGGAGGCTAAGATTTTTACTATTAACCATTGCTCCTTATGACAATGACACTTACGTGTGAATTTTTGTCCTTTTTCAAGGAATATATATTTATTTTAACTTTTAAAATTTCAAATTGTTCTGATGGATCTAGTCACCTTTACCTCTCATATGTATAACTTTAGTATAATAAGTAAAATAAGTCAAAACAGAAGTACATAAAAAGATATATGCAAGTACTTTAATTGCATTTTTGAGTATGGATCCTGTATATGATAGAAAATTTCTGTTGCAGAAATGATCTTAATAACAAAAGTTATTTGAGAAATAATCTGAAATAAATAATGAAGAAATAGAAAATCAAGGTATTATACTACAAAAATGTTTGTTCCTAACTGTTAAAAATTTTTTTGCAAAAATAGCATTACTAAATAAATATGTAATTTGTGTTTGCTAGTACCAAAATATAATAACATAATTCAGAAAAAAGACTAATGAAATAAAAGGAGAATAATATACCACAAGAAGATATTGTAAATATGTAATCATATGCACTTTTAAACTCAAAATCTTCATGAATATAAGAAAATATATAAATCTAGTACTGTGACATTTGGGAATAATTTATGTTTTCCGTATTTTATAATGGAGTGTGTTTATTTTAAATAAGTACAAATGAATACCTAACAATTCCAGAACTCAGTGCTATAATTGAAGCACATATTTAGATATTTTTTTCAAGATGAAAAACCTAATGTGCAAAAATTAACTAAATGGCTGCTTAATTCCTAGAATGACTATTAATATATTTCAGATTCTTGATTCTCCTTTCACTTTGACTTATTTTTAATTGCTGTCATAGGGTGGAACATTCACAAAAGCACTGATTAACTTCATTCATGACTTCAATTGTTATAATAACCTATGCTATTTCTATTTTTTTAAGATGTGTTTAAAACTTCCATTTTTGTTATTATTATTTGGTTTATTTGTACCATTTTAATATTCATAATGATCACATTCATCACAGAGAATTTATACCTGTATATGATATATTTTGATTCCTCTTTTTTTTTTTTTTTTTGAATTCCCTTCCTTCCCTTCAACACTTCTTCCCCTGCTTATTTTATCTCACTGGTAAAAGATTTATTCCCCATTCTTCCAATAATGACATGGCTAGTGTTAGAGTCAGAGTTAAAACATTCTCTACAAAATCACATGTGCTCAGAGCACGTGCTTTTGGGAGGTAATTGAATCAGGAAGCATTGCGTAGAGTGGATTAATTCACTGAGGGGATCACAATTGGATGGCTTTATTGAGTATTGAAGGAACCAGGAAGTAGAGCCTAGTTGAAGGGGGTCATTCACACAGTTATGACTTAGGGGAGCTTATCTGGCCCCATCATTTTCCACTCTGACTCTTTTTTTCCTCATCTATTTGTGTGCATGCCACTAGATCTGCAGCCTCCCTCTACACTTTTCTAAACCATACTCTTCTGCCTTTTCACAGGCTTAAAAGCAATCAAGCCAGCTAACCCTAAATATAATCAGTTTACTTCAATGTAGTATACTCTTCATTGTCATATGCAGCTCTTTATATGATGACTAGTCTATAGGAGTAGCAAACATCTTAGGAAACAGTAACAGAATAATATGTTATAATAAATATTAAATTAAATTAAATTAAATTAAATTAAATTAAATTAAATTAAATTAAATTAAATATATGGAACAATCACTTACAAAACTTCCTTAAGCACTAAGATTTGGTTCCATTTTGATTTTCCACAGTTAGGAAAGTTAAATTTTCAATTCTAACAAAACTGCTGTATAGCAATATGATTGTCAATGAATTTAATTTCCTAGTCAAAATGAATTTTCAATTATTGTTCAAATTGAGACATATAAGAGATAATATACACAAACATACAATTAAGCTTGTGACATAATCTTGGGGATAGATGATAGGCTCTGTGTTTAAATAAAAGGATGCAGATATTAGAATGATCCTTAAAGAACTCCTATTATGTACTGAAATATGTCTCTCCAAAATCCTTATATTGAAGCTGAACCCTCAATGTGAATGCCTTGGAAGACAGGGATTTAGAATAATAATGAAAATTTCATAAATTCATAAATAGAAATAGCATCTTTATGAAACAGGACCAACAGTTTACACACAGAGGAGAAGGTGTCCACAGAGAAGACAATGCAAAAAATGAATCGATCTAAAACTAAAGAAAGCAGCCACATCTGTCAATAGCAACCACATATGTCACTTTTATTTTGGACTTCAAGTTTCTGTATTAAGAAAATAAATTTCTGTTGTTCAAATTTCTTATTTATGGTAGCCCAGCTGTGTCATACAAGTATGTAAATGCAAAATATGTAGAGAAAAAAACTTTCAAAATTCATTGAATGATAGTGTATGTACAGTGTTTTTACTATAATTTAGAGCATTGCCTAGTTTTAGGATTTTTGTGTTGTGTTTCTGAAAAGTGCAGATCAGAAAGATAAATATATATGCAGATAAAACTAGGTATATATTGATACACAGACAGACATATATAGATGATTATCTTTCTATATAACTATTATTTCAAATATCTTAAATCTAATAGTATGTACACATTTAGCTGTGTAATTAAGACTGAATTAGAGTTACATGTGTTATTTTAAATGAACCAAAGGTGGTCCCTGAAGATTGATTACATCTTCATAAGAGACAAGAACTGTTAATTTAAAATTGTTCTGTTAACAAATTCAAAATCTTATACATGCAGTTGCTTTAAATATAGCTCTGGCAAACATATTTTAATCCATATGGGCCGCTTGCTTTGCATGCCTTGTGACACCACATGGAAAATCTGGTTAGTCACAAGTACAACAAATTCCAGAGCCATTAAACATAGCAACATCTGTCTGTCAGAGCTATCTGTCCCAGAAACTCCGTATCTGTCTACTGAGAGAAGTCACCCAGCCCTGGAGTCCATTTCTGCAATCCCTCTCATCCTTAATCAACCCTAAGCTCTCTTTGCCTTCTGTATGATGGCAGTGGGCTGTGAAGTCAGTCCCTGTGGATTTCCGCCCTTCCCTGGCATCCTGCCCTAGAGCTTCCCAAATTGAACTTCCTGTGTGCTACCACTGCCTTGTGTTTGTGACTTTTCCTTGAAGAGTGCCCAGATCCTGCATTCACTACAGTGGCCCTGAGTATTTAGATGTAGGCTAGCAGTCAAACTTACAGAAACCAAATATTAGAATCTAGAAACTCAGTTAACTAATGACAAATACCGTATTGATCAGGAGCACAGCTGTTCCCTGTTGTGTGAGACTGTAAGTAAATGAATGCATAAGAAATACAGAAAAACTTGGAACACTGCAATTTCCTTATAATATTTAGGGGATATTAATATTCTTGATGACCTAGACTTAGAATTTTGGATCTAATTTTGGATCTTTATCTTTTCCTTAATCAATTTTATATAATTTTCTTATAATTTAGTCACTAAAGGTATCGTGTCTTCTTTGATCCACTGCTCTGTATGGCTCAGCTTTTCTATATTCTTGTCTTTGAATATAAATAGAATATTTTACATGGAGCTTCTCCATTGTCTAAAGACAATTCTGTGCTCAAGTAAATAAATTCATATTTTCAATAATTTATGAGACTTCCAAAATCACTGGGGTGCAATTTGATGTATGTACATAAAGGGGTATATACATGATGACAGTGAAGTAATTGCAATCAATATGTGAGAAAACTAAAAATTAACAAATGTAGGAAGGAAAATTTTGGCTCAGTAAAGAAAATGCTCATTATCCTTCTATATTACTCCCCCTTCTCATTATGGTTGTTACTTCCATTTAGCCTTAAATTACCACCAAGTAAATATACTGATTTATAAGATTCTTCAAATTTTATAGTCAAAAGTTAAATATCAATATATGTATCATGCATACATTAAATCTGGAAAATCAACATATATTACTGTGTTCATTCCTTAAATCCCTTTGAAAATGAGTGGTATTAAAAAGGTACCCATGTTCCATGTCATGGCATTCCAGTATACTCAAATATTTTAAAAAATATATCTCCTATAACAGAAAGATATGGAAATTAATAAGCAATTATGAATTAAGAATTATTTGTGCATTATAAAAAAATTTAAAGGATTAATTAATTAAACAATTCATGAAAATCAATTCATGCAATCTTCTTCTTCAAAGCATACCATCATTGATATTTCTTGATTCTTATTAAACCTACATTCAATGACTCACTGTGATAATCCCATCTGTTTTTTTTTTTAATTCAGCAAAACATTGGTATCTTAAGCAGATGGTAATGCTCTTCTTAAAACTTCACATACATTTATCTCAGGGAAATGTTTCCCTAAAACGGAATTTGAAATGTATATTAAAATATTCTCAAATCTTCACTTTGTTTTTCCCTATGCTCAAATTGCAGTTCTTAAAAATATATTTTATAATTGGGATAAGCTTCCAGATGACACAAAAAGTGAAAAGTGATTTTGATTAATAACTTATTTTCTCAAGTGGAAAAACTGAATCAAAATTTACATGTTTTGATGTTTAAATTAACAATATAAAATGTGCATGGTAGAGTCCAGCACAGTGGTTCATTCCAACAATCTCAGCACTCCAGAAGGCAGCGGCAAGAGGATCTCAAAGTAGAGTCCAACCTGGGCAAGTCAGTGACTTAGCAAGATTTTACCTCAAAATTTAAAAAAGTAATAAAAATGGCTAAAAGTTAATTCCGTATAAAGGGTTCAATCTCATTATCACAAAGCAGTGCACTATACATTATTTCACATATGAAATGGATAATATCAGCAAGGTTATAAACTAGATCCCATAAGAGTAAGTATGATGCCTGAACCAGAGCTGTTGCCACCCTGGGCACCTGCATGCATCTGGTGTCACCAGTTCAATGAAAAGAATGAAAAGGTTATCAATATCACTAGGTACAGGGGAATCCAAATCACAGCTATGATGACTTATTACCCACATCATTTAGAACAGTTAAAATCAAAAAACATCAAGTGTGAGCAAGCATGTAAGGAAGAGAGAAACTTATTAATCACAGTGTAAATCGGGGCAGCCATTATGAGAAACACTGCAGAAGCCCTAAAGAAATTAACAATAGCTCTACTGAATGATCCAGCTTTCCTGTTGTCAATACGTATTCCAAAGGAAGGAAGTCAGTAACTCAAACAGTACCTGCACACTTAGCGTTAATCGCAGGACTACGCACAATGGCCAAGACACAGAAACAACCTAGGTATCAGTGAAAAGATGAATGGGTACAGAAAACATGGGAGTTTTTGTTTGTTTTTGTTTTTTTCCCAAACATTTACAATGAAGTGTTCATGGAATATTAAGCCTTTTTAAAGCAGATAACTGCTATTTAACACAAAAGTGTGAACCCAGAGAACGTCATCTAAGTGCAAAAGGGCACTTAGCTATATTTGGGATCTAAAATTGGCAAACCCGTAGGAGTAGAGAGTGACTAGTAGTTTCAAGGGATGGAAGGAGAAGTAAAGTGGGACATACTGGCCAAGAGGCACATCATTTGATTTATGCAAGATTTGTAATTGTGGATATCTAATATATAGCATAGTGATTATAACTAACAGTATTGTATCTCATTCTTAAAACACTTACAGAGCTTCGGTATCTTTACCACAAAACAGAACAGATAAAGGAAATGATAAATATTCAAGGCAATAAATATTTTAAGAATCTCTACTAAAGCAACTGTCTCACACACACTATGAAATTACACACATGTATTGCATCGCCTTGTACATCATGAATACACACATCATGTCCGCCAATTATACTTTAATACAGATGAAGATGAAAAACAATGTTGAGGAGTATTTCCTTTCAGCTTTTCTAATTGCGAGCTAGCAGACATATAAAAGGCAAAGTAAAAAGTATACACAGACTAAAGAGCTAGCTGTGTGGTGAAAACCTGAGCATCAAAATTCATACTTACTGTCCTAGATGGCCCGGATACGAACAGGAATTACAGAAAGTATGCTGATGTAGATTTACCATGCTTCAAATCGGCCTTGGCTGTGAGCTGTGTACACTAGACAACTCCATGCGATACTGCTTTAGGCTGCCTGAGGAGTTGGCTGGTTTCCAAAATGACTTTCCCTCAAACTTTGATAGATGAAAGCCTGCTAGTGCCCTTTGGGGGATGCCTCCTTTCAAGCACTGTTTAGATTGGCAAACAATGATTTACAACTACCAATTTAAAAACTTTACAGAATTATTTTTGTAATATTATAATATGAAGTAAAATAGATTAAATTATGCTTTGATGACTTACATCCAGAATATGCCATTTGCCTTGTAAAATAAAAAAAAATATTTTGTATCAATTAAATGTGTTATATGAGATTTCTGGTTATAATTTCATTCAAAACTCTAAACTATATGCAGTCCAGGCAGGTATTTCTCAATCTGTCTTAGTAGAGAATAGGTAAGATGATAAATTGCACTAGATTTCAAAAGGTTCAAAGAGAATTGCACATAATGCTTCTGTTCATATTTAATTCCTCAAAGC
>PVJX010044746.1:0-13050 GCA_004027295.1 Dolichotis patagonum
TGGCTTTATACTATTGTGTTATGTTTGATATTATTGTAATTGAAACTATGCTCAACTATAGCAGAGTAAGAGATATGGTGTTAGATACTGTTGATGTCCTGTTGACTTAATGTAAAGTACTGTGTTGCCTATGTTGTCCTCTTCTGATCTGCTCTGTACTGCCCCCTTTTGTTTTATTCTCTTTTAAATAAAAAAAAAAAAAGAGCTTTGTACCAAAGTCTTGTGTCAATTCCCAGCACAGAAAAGGAAAAAAAAAAGGGAAGGAGGGATTTTAAGCAGCAGAACAAAGCAACTTTCAGTCTATTAAATACGCTTGAATGGCTCTTGAGTAACTCCTAGCAAGAGACTTCTGCCACCTAGAATGCTACAAGGATGTCTAGGTACACGGTTGGGACCCGATCCATTTCTTTTCCCTATGTGACAAAGTGGGCAGCAGCCTTCTCACTATGCTCAGCATAGCCAATCCCAGACTAGGGCTGCGCCTGTGAGACAGGGTGCACCTGAGTCAACCCCAAGGACGCATCATGCGAGATAGATGGAAGAGGAAAATTGGAGCCAGACTGTGAGGGCCCTGAGATGATGGGCTCCAGGGTCCAGATGCCAGCCTAGGTGTGAGCAGCCTCCATGCCCCCGTGCTTGGGTCTTGCCTTGAGTGAGTGGTTAAGATCTCAGCCTCAGTTTCTCACCTTTTAAAATGGACATCATAACAGTTCCTACTCCACAGTATAGTTCCAAGAATAAAAGAAGCCCATGTGTGCATGTGTGTGTGTGTGTGTGTGTGTGTGTGTAAAGAGGTCCTGAACAAGCAAGTTCTAGGAAGGAGTTAGTTTTAATTTTATTAATATTGGCAATATTCCATTATCTTCAGCTGAAGGGTTTTATGACCTCTGGACATAGCTAGATAGGTATATTTCACTCATTCTCTGAGTCTAACTTGCACCCTGAGTCTTGTAAACTAAAATAAGCATGATTCTCCTTGTATACAAGTAGAAACTTGTTTTTCACTGCACTCCAAGCATGAAGACATGGGGTAGAGAAGAAAGTGCTTGCTGTGGCCCTGGGGCCCTCCTGCATGTGGAGCGCTTCTGCCTCAGCCTGCCTGACACCCAGAACGCAGTCTTACCCGTCAAGAGCCCAGAGTGATGGAGGTGGACATCTTCTGAAATAAATTGAAAACTTTTTCTAAAGGAGAAAAAGGCTGAACTTCCACAGTATAAATATTACTAGATGGCCTCGGGCTCAGATGCCATTCACAAACTCCTCAAGCTGTGCACTCGCAGTTTATGACATTTAACAGAGCCCCTGGAGAGAACTTCAGTCCTGCCCGCGCTCCAGAGCTAAATATTAGCCTCCTTGTGTTAATGAGGCCCAGTCAGGGCAGAGGAAGAAGGAAGATCATTGGAGTGATGTTGCTTGTTAACTCTCAGCTCTCATCTCCCCACCCCTCCTCTTTTCTCTACCGTCCCTCCAGAGACAGAGACAGCTGTAAGGCTCCAGCACAAGCACTAGCTCATCACTCCCAGGGTCCCCAGGCCCCAGGGAAGGGAGGACAGAGAAAGGAAAGGAACAGCAGAGCCCTGCAGACCACTGGCCTCGCCCAGGTCCGCCTCCACGCCCCTCTCACTCCAGATATTTATCGGATGTGGCTCTCTGGAGACAAGGTTGAGGTTCCACTAAAAGGAACTGTGACTTTACACAAGATGGCCCAGCAGAGGACCACTTCCAGACAGGACCAGTCAGCGGACTCCACCTCATGCCCAGCTCCTTCCCCGCCCCAGCCTTGAGCTTTTTGTCCACCAGGAGGTATGCTTTCTAGGGTTTAGCAAAAATGGATACATTTTAATATTATGTATATTCCATGAAATGCTTAAGACTAAATTATACCAAAAAATTATTCATTGAAATTCAGCATTTGATTGGGACTCTTGTACTTTGGTACTCCTATCAAAGCCTTGTTTCCTCATCTGTAAATGGAAGATTAAACTGCATCGGTGTTTTTTAAGCATTTTTATAATGCTTTCTAAGAATTTTTTTAAAGCAAAGGAGCAAGTATATTTTCTGCAATCCTGTCTCCAGCAGCCTAGGCCTGCAGTGACCTTTACAAGTGAAAACCCTTCAAAACTTCAATTCACAACCGCACTATCATGGACAAGGTAAGGAGTCATCTTGAAACCCAGGTCAAAATGCCAACCGCCAAACCAAGGAGACACAGATCAGCCCCTCCTCTGTCCATGCAGTTATGGAGGGGAAATGCCTCAGAGGCCACCTAGCACCGCTGTGTGTGCAAGAGAGAAAGCATAGTCAGCACTGATCCTGCTCAGCCAGACAACCTTGGTGTCCATCCTCTCTGAATAGCAGTTTTTTGGCAACAAGGTTACAGTTATATTAAGATAATGTACCTAAGAGTTTCATGAATAAAGGAAGCCAGTCCTTCCAGCCCTAAAAAAGAATGCAATATTGTATGATTCCATGTATATAAGTCAAAAAATGCAAACGAATCTATGCTAACAAAAGCAGATCAGTCATTGCTTGGTGATAGGGTGAAAGGGACAGAATGTGAGGGGCATGAGGAAACTTGGGGTGATGGATATATTCACTATAAGAATTATACTAGGACTGACTACATATCCCAAAAATTATCAAATTGCAGTCTTTAATTGTCAGCAGTTTTCTGAATTTTATTTGTATCTTAATTAAACTGTTAAGAAGTAAACAAATAGCCCTCAAATATTAAAAGAGCAATAAATATTGCTTTCATTGTTTTACTTATTTTTATCTTGGCAGAAAAGCATTGAACAGCCCTTGGGTTTAAACTTTCTCCCTAGGGTAAAGTATATTACTTTTTTGTTTGGTTTGGGGGGGGGGGGGTGTTTGCTTGTTTGTTTTGTTTTGTTTTTTGAGATAGGGTCTCATTATGTAGTTCTATCTGGCCTTGAACTCACTATGTAGCCCAGGCGGGTCTCAATCTCACAGAATTCCTCTTGCCTCAGTCTTGAAGTACATTTCTTTTCCAAAAATTTTCATATTTGTGTCACCTGCTACATGCTCAAGGCTCATGAGTGTTATTACCTCAGAGGTGCAAGGGACTTTTGACCTTTTCAAGGCCAGCCCTCTGTCATATGTACTGTACCCTTTACTCCTCTCTGGCCCCTATATTCAAGCCCTCTTACTTCTCTCTCCTACACATTACACATGAAGGTAAATGCTGTAAAAGACAGAAATTTATTGTGTGATTCTTTGGGCACCAGTTTCTTCAAAAATAAAATAAAATAAATTAGAAGGCACAGTCATCAAATTCCTTTTTTAAAGTGCTGCTGCTATATAATTCTAAAACTTATATATATATAGATATAGAAATTAAAACAGAACAAGTTAGGTACAGTGGCTCATATTTGCCAATACTCAGGAGACTAAGGCCAGAGGATTGCTTAAATCTAGGAATTATAGACTAGCTTGAGCAACAAAGTGATAGCCCCAGCTGAAAATGTTAATTAAAGCAACACACAAAAGAAGAAACCTACCTAATCTTTTTAAAGCCATCCTGCAGCTTCTTGTATGGGTAGCTTCCCTTGTGTATCCAGTAGGAGTTTGAAACACAGATACAGGCACATGATTCCCACTGGTAGTTAAAATATACCCCTCCCAGGACACAAAGCCTGGCTAGGCAGGGGTAGACATTTTAGACACCACACATCAATTTGAGTCATTTTGAGGAACTAATTTGGACAGAGAAAGAAAAGATTTGATTCTTTTCATCCTAGATTGCTAATTATGAGGAAAATCTAAACTTAAAGCTACCCAGGTATATATTTTGCCATCTGAAAATTAACTCAAAGAGAAAAATTCTAAAAGAGAGGATAATGTCCAGTTTACATCAATAGACCAACTGGATCCAGTTTTGCCTATGGCTTGGTCCAACCTCTTAGGATTGCTGCTTTTGCTACCTATCTCCTGATTTGGTTTGGTTTGGGTTTTTGACAGAAAACAGTAACCACAAATGACTGCCAATGTCCACTTCAGTTCTACCACCTCCTGCTGACTGTTCCTCCATACTGATGCTCACACAGGAGACCTGCAGGGGTGACTGGTGTGAAATGTTACCTCTTCCATGAAAATGTACAGTGTATAACTTCCTGGAAGCCCATTTTACAGTATGTATCATGAGCCTTCAAAATAGCTGTGCTGTTCTACATAAGAAGCAAATATATTGATGAATGATCTTTTATATAATTACACTTCTCATTGTAAAGAAATACATTTCCTTTCTGATTTTAATGTTCATTCTCTTTGACTCACTACTGCCACTTCAAAAATGGGAAAGTTTCAAAATTATGAACAAAGGTTTATGGAATACCATGTTCATATACAATAGAAAAAATGAATTATAATAATGATGAAGTGAATTATGATTTATCCATGGAACACAATATTAAGCAGTAATTTTAAAAACCTTTTGCATATTTATGGCTTTTAATTAAAGAAAAAACTTATGGCTAACTGAAAAAGTGGGGTTTATTTTACCTATTCTAGTTTATTATATCTAATATATCTTGGAAATGTTCCACTAAAACCATATCTAATTTGGGAAGGAAACTGACAAAAGATAGCCAAGAGTTAGACTTCTGGAAGAGAGCAACAGTGACAGATCATTATTATTATTTAGTTGGAATAATATCAGTACATACAATATACATTGCCGAGCACATTTCCAGTCACATCAAATATCCTTCACATCCTCGCTCCTGCAGTCCCCATGAATTGCTTATACAGAATCTTGGAACAAGTAGCCCCAGAATGATGCCCTTGAGGCAAACAACTTAGGAAAGCGGCAGGAATGTGCAAGAAAGGTGTGAAACTTCCCTACTGGTGTGCTTCTTCCAGACCACCCCCCTGAAGTCAGGTGCATGAGCCCCCATACGACTGAGGACGATTCGGCTTTAAAATTGGTATCAGGGTGTCCCTGGGACTCCCCCGTAATCAGAGGAGAGTAATTTCGTTTCACCTCCTGCCTTCTGCGTGGGTAACTGAAAAATGACTCCACCTTGGCAGTGCTCCTCCGCCACCATTTCACTAGCTAATCATGTCTGAATTTCATTCTTGATAAATATTTCATTATAGGTAAAGATTTAGGAAATACTATTTATTCAGGTTAACACAGAAAGCATTTTTAAATTTTACTATACATAGAACCAATGTGGTCCTGTGGGAAAGATATTTTCTAGTAAGGGAGATCAGAATTCAAATCCTGAATGAAATTTGCCCAAGCCTCAGTTTCCTCCTAACATAATGCTGAAATACCCTTTGTTGGTAGTGATAAAATTCAAGCTTTGTACAGTGTCTAATACATTATGGGAACTTCATAAACTACTTATAAATGAATGGCTTTAAAACACCCAGCCAGTGCCCTTCAGTGTCCATGCATGCTTCAAGAATTTCCAAGTCCATATGGAAATATCTAAGAAAATGCAGATTTTCATTCAGTAAGGCTTGGATGGCGCTCCAGAGTTCCAGCAAACTGCTGGGTCCTGTTCATATAGCCATCACACAGACCATGCTTCAAGCTCCAGGTTTTATAAACATAACACGCTCTCAAACTTGACAACACCTTGAAATCTTCTAAGGAGCTTTAGAAAGTATGATTACTGAGTCCCATCCCCAGAGGTTCTCATGTAGCCAATCTTGATTATGGCCTAACAGTGGGATTCTTTGAACTCCTCAGGTGATCTTGAGGTGCAACAATACAAGTTTGAAAGCCGTAGTTCCATATAGTATGTACTTAATAAATAAGACCTACAGTAATTACGACTTCAACAGGGTCCAGATGATTGTGATCACACTTAATACAGCACACTGTAATTCCATAATAAGCATAGATAACTCACTGTTATAATAAAGAGCTAAGAGAATTGTGTCACTTAGCAAATAGGTCTTAACTAAAGAATTTGTTTAAAGCAGAAGAGAATCATCTAATGAGATGCTATACAAAATTTAGAGTTTTCTAAACTTTATATGTAATTCCTTTAACTGAATGAATATAAAATACTTTGTGTGTGTGTGTGTGTGTGTGTGTGTGCATGCGTGGGCATTTGTGGGCACATAAGGATGTCTTTCAGGTGTGCTCCAATACATGGTACACATAGTGCGGTTTCCCTGCAGTTCACTGAAATGTTTGGGGTTCTTTTAACTGTGCTCTCATTTCCAACAGAGAGTGGAAGCACAAGACACCTGATACAGTAGGGAAAATGTCAAGACGGCGTTTTCCAACATAATCATCCAAATGTGAAGGGACGCACAGTTCAGAAGAAACAGAGTAAGATGATACAGCAAGGAGAGAAGAGAGCCGCTGATGCAATCTGATATGACGCTGACGCACCAGATCAAAGCCTGACGGAAGAGAAACATTTCATTTGGGAATCAAGTGAATTGTTACAAAGAGAGAACTATGGAGATAATAGGGCTGGCTTTCAGCCACTACATCTGAGGACTTTGCTCAGAGGAATTATTCAAGTGCTCATTCAAAACACTCTGACTAGAAGCTTAATGAAAAGTGTCCAGGCTTCCAGAGGGATTGGCTTGTTTTTAAAGGATTTCAACCTAACCCAGGGACCTCTGACTTCCCTTAGAATGTCATCCTTACTCCAACAATTTTCCTCAAAATGTACCCATCTCCTTTCCCTGGGACATTTTCTTATTCTGCCAGTTCACTGAGTTTAGTACTCAACTTGCACTTAGTGCTGGTACTTAGTTGAATCTACGATATATACCATTATTTTAAGTGAATTTTTCCTTTATTTTCAGATTACTAAATCTTTAAGTGATTGTTAAATTTTAAGTAAAAAAATTTCCCTTAATTTTCAGATTACTAAGTCTTTTCACACTTCTTAAACCATATAATTTCATCATGTCTTTTTTATTTTTTCTACCATTTTACTGTTTTGAAAAATAAATCTACCACTTTAAAGGAAAAAGTTTATTTGCAAAGCTCAAAAATAATTGCTTATTGTATAGTCCAAAAAGAACATTATATAATTTTCTCTCTCTGGATTCATTATTTTTACATTTTTCTGAGTTACAAAAAACATCTATTCTTTTTTTACCTTGTTCTATCCATTCATAAAACTCTTAAAAACAAAAGAGAATTTGACAAAATGGTACAAATCTCTCAGAAGAACAAGAGTAAAATTAAAATAACCTGACTGTATCACTTACAGGAAACTTGAACATATTTGAAGCAACTGAATCATGTTTACATTGACCAAGTACTCATTTTTAATAAAAAAATTTAAATGGATACCATAGAATTAAGAATAATAATGGAGTTTAAAATATTAAACTAAGAAGTTGATAATGGTGACCAGAATCACAAAAGATAGGAGAAAAAGTAGAAGTGAGGTTTCTGTCTTATGTGAGCAAAAAGCAATCTCAGAAAAGTACAACTGCACAGAGCATCTGGAAGGGCCTGACACTGAGGAAGAAACTCCATGGCTGGATTCACTCTGTGGAGTTGAAGAATCGACCTTGTTACAAGTGCTGCGAGGAAATGCAGCCTGCCAGGTTCAGCCTGGTCTCTAAAGAGCACGGCTTGCAGTGAGTACTCAGTAATCCTAGATAGATAGATATAGATAGGTAGATGATAGATAGATAGGTGATCAGAATAAGAATCCCAAAAAGATATCATGTCACCAACAAGCCAGCAAATAGGGAACATGACAGATACAAGACAAGCTTAGCAGCCCTGAACACAAGCAACATCAGAGATCTCCATCAACTGGCAGAAGGGAGAAGAGATCAGAGAAGAATCTACTAAGAATAGGACCTAGAATCCCTGGCCTGGAGGAACCAAAACAATGGAAGATTGTTAAAAAATAATTTTTATTGAGGCATATAATCTTCTTGATGATTTGCTGCATCCTGCTTGCTAATATTTTATTGAGAATTTTTGCATCTATGTTCATTAGGAGATTGGCCTGTAGTTCTCTTTTTTAGTTGGGTCTTTCTTAGGTTTTGGTACTAGAGTAATATTTGCTTCCAGGAATGACTTAGGATGAATTGCTTCCCTTTCAATTTCAATGAAGAGTTTGAGGAGTGTTGGAATTGTCTTCTTTGTATTTCTTGTAGAATTCTGCAGTGAATCCATCTGGGCCTGGACCCTTCTTTGTTTGCAAGGACTTAATTACATTTTCAATTTCATTAATAGAAATTGGGTTATTCAGCAGTTTTACATCTTCCTGATCTAGCTTTGGCAGTTCATATGTATCTAGGAATCTATCTATTTCTTCTGTGTTATCAAACCTATGAGAGTAGAGGTTTTTGAAACAGGTGTTGATGATCTTCTGTATTTCCACCAAGTCTGTAGTAATTTCAACTTTTTCATTCCTTATTGCATGAATTTGAGTTTTTTCTTTCCTTTTTTTAAGTAAGATTAGCTAGGGGCTAATCAATTTTATTTATCCTTTCAAAGAACCAACTCTTTGATTCATTGATTCTTTGAATTGTTTTCTTAGACTCTATTGCATTAATTTCTGCTCTGATCTTTATAATTTCCTCCCTTCTTTTGGCTTTGGGCTTGGCTTTCTCTTCTTTTTCTAGATGTTTGAGTTGTAGCATCAGGTTGTCATCCAAGGAATGCAGGGGTGGTTCAACATACGTAATCAATAAATGCAATCAACCATATCAATAGATCCAAAAGTAAGAACCGCATGATCATCTCTATAGATGCAGAAAAAGCTTTTGATAAAGTCCACCACTCATATATGATAAGAACCTTACAGAGAATTGGAATAGATGGTCTTTACCTCAATATGATAAAGGCCATCTATCAAACCAACAGCCAGCATCATATTAAATGGCCAAAAACTGAAAGCCTTTACCTTAAAATCAGGCACAAGACAAGGATGTCCCCTATCACTGCTCCTACTCAACATAGTACTGGAAATACTAGCCAGAGCAATTAGACAAGAGAGAGAAATAAAAGGAGTAAAGATAGGAAAAGAGGCAGTTAAATTATCATTATTTGCAGATGACATGAAACTTTACATAGAAGACCCCCAAAACTCCATTGAAAAACTCCTAGATATAATAAATAAATTCAGCAATGTAGCTGGATACAAAGTCAATACTCAAAAATTAATAGCATTCTTATACACTAACAACAAAAATACTGAGAGAAAAATAAAAGCCACACCCTTCACACTAGCATCCAAAAAGATGAAATACTTGGGAATTAATCTCAAAAAAGAAGTAAAAGAGCTATACAAGGAAAATTATAATACCCTGAAAAAGGAAATCGAAGAGGACCTCAGAAAACGGAAAGACATCCCCTGTTCATGGATAGGAAGAACAAACATTGTGAAAATGGCCATTCTCCCAAAATTACTATACAGATTCAATGCAATCCCAATCAAAATACCACTAACATACCCCATAGATCTAGAGAAATCACTCTTAAAATTCATCTGGAAGCAGAAGAGACCTACAATAGCAAAGGCAATTCTAAGCAGCAAAGGCAAGGCAGGAGGCATCACAATTCCTGACTTGAAATTATACTACAAAGCTACAGTAATAAAATCAACATGGTACGGGAATAAAAACAGACCTGAAGATCCATAGAATAGATTGGAAGATACAACCACAACCACAAACTCACTCAACCACCTTATCTTTGATAAAGAGACCAAATATGTTCACTGGAAGAATGATAGTCTCTTTAACAAATGGTGCTGGAAAAATTAGCTATCCATATGCAGAAGACTAAACCTAGACCCATGCTTATCACCATGTACTAAACTAAAATCTAAATGGATCAAAGATCTAAATCTTAAAACAGAAACACTAAATCTGTTGGAAGACAAAGTAGGTAAAAATTTCAAAGATATAGGGGTAGGTAGAGAATTCATGAACAAGAATCAAACTGCACAGGAAATACTTCCCAGAATCAATAACTGGGACCACATCTTATTAAAGAGTTTCTGCATGTTGAAAGAGATTTCCAGCAGAGTGAAAAGAAAACCAACAAATTGGGAAAAAAATCTTAATGGACTGTCCCTCAGACAAAGGACTTCTGTCTAGAACATATAAAGAATTAAAAAAAAATCAGACCCTCAAAATTCAAAGACCCAATCCAAAAATTGGCATCTGAAATGAATACACAGTTCTCAAATGAAGAAATACGACTCAATTGGCTTTATTGCATCTTGTTTTGTTGTATATTACTACCTCCAAGTTAATGAAAATTAAATAAAAATAAAACAAGAGAACATGAGAAAAAAAGGTAACAAAATACCTCCAAAAGCTCCCAACTCCATCAAAGCTGATCCATGTGACATGGATGACGAGAAACTCAAAAACAAAACAACAGAATTATATAAGGTGATTAAAAAGGAAATAACAACAACAAAACAGATGAATAAGGTACTGAGCAAGCTGAAACATGATATAACTAAACAGATAATGTACTTAAAAAGCAAAAGGAGGAGAAGAAAATGCGCTAAAGGATATAACTGCATATATGTTTAAGTGTGTGGGATTGATAACCGTATTATCAAGTTTTTGTTGGATCATTGAACAGAACTGTTTGCAGCCTCACTGTTTGTTTACTTTGTATGCCTTAATTTTGTAACATGAATAACTATTTCTAAGAAGACAATGTGTAATTTAACAAGTAGTGATTTCTTACTGGTTTTTTTTGAAATTCTGTATTATTTCTATCCTTTTTTCTGTTTTGTTTTTTTCTCTTTAAATAAATTTTTTAAAAAAAGAAAAGAAATACGAATGGCAAATAAATACATGAAAAAATGTTCATCATCATTAGTCATGAGAGAAATGCAAATTAAAACCACACTGAGATTCCATCTCTCCCCAGAAAGAATGGCCAGGATAAAAAAAACCTACCAACAACAAATGCTGGAGAGGCAGTGGGGAAAAAAGAACTCCCCTGCACTGTTGGTGGGAGTGTAGACTGGTGCAACCACTGTGGGGGTCAGTCTGGAAATTCCTCAAAAAGCTGGGTTTGGAAGTCTCATTTGACCCAGCTATTCCACTTCTAGGCATATTTCCAGAAGAACTGAAAACATCATACCACAGTGATATATGTGGATCCATGTTTATAGCAGCACAATTTGTAATAGCCAGATCTTGGAAACAACCTAAGTTCCCATCAACTGAGGAATGGATAAAAAAGTTGTGGCATTTTTATATAATGGAGTACTACTCAGCTATAAACAATGATCACATTGAGATGCTTATAAATAGGATGTCAACAAGATGGCGGACTGGTAGGTAGCAGGAGAGAGACCCTCTCTGAGAGAGACAACTTAAATGCCAGAATAAAACACCCTGGAGAGACCCAAACAGATAGAGATGGACTCTCACAACCCAGGAAAAAATGCTCAAATATGAGGTCCTGGGACTACCATTAGAGAAGCTAAGATCAGCAAGCATGGCGCCCTCCTCGAGCCGCCTGAATTCCTGCCTGACCTGAACAAGCGATCCACACTGTAGTGACTTGCTTGAGCCGCCGGAGCGCAGCAGAGCTGAACATCCCTGCATGCAGCTCGCCCGGACCAGCCCTGCACTCAACCCACCCAGAGGCACTGTGAATTTCCACCGCAGCTGCACTGAAGTGAGAGGTCAGGGAGCCCTGCAGTTCTCAGGGACGGGCATCAACACACAGTGAGTGATGGGAATAAGACCCTCACACGGGAAAGGGGAAACTGACTGGACAACATGTTGGATTTGGGCAGGACAGCCCTAACTCCATAAGGAAGTGGCTTCAGCTGGTTGCTCCCCTCGCCGAGCAGATTGGTGGAATCTGCTTGGATTAGGCTGCGCCCCTGGTGGGGAGCCAGTGAGTTGCTACAATATTACTTCCCTGAGATCAGTGCACACTGATGCAGTGAAGGCCTGCAAAGGTTGACTGGCCCAGAAGGGAGGAGCTAGCGCACACTGCCTGTGGGTGAACTCTAATCTCTGATAACCTATTGAAGAGGGCTAGCCTGCGCCCTCTAGAGGAGCCTTAAACAACAAGAAAAGGGTCTGGGCATTACACTGTACACTTGTATGGAAGGAACCAAAAACATGACGAAAGGGAGAAATAAAAAACCACTCCCAGCCCCCAACCCTGAGAACATTGATCCAGGAGAGGTAAATACAAAAGAGATTGAGGGCAGCAAAAATGCAACATCAAACACAGCATTAGCGGACATAAAGAGATATCTTCAGGACCTTGTAAGTGGGACCAAAACTGAAATATTAATTCAACTTAAACAAGAGATAAGTAGATTAATAAAAGAAGGGCTGGGTACCTCTCAAGAAGGCACAGACAGAAGAATGGAGTAACAAATGTGGAGAGAAAAATTTAATGAAGAATTCAGAAAAAACCTAGAATTCATGAAGCAAATTCAAAGAGATTATCAGGAAACTAAAGACTCCATAGAAAGGTGGCAAAACTGCTTGAAAGAAACCAAAGATTGAGGGGAAACCAGAAGCAAGAGTGTCTCCTGAGATCCGGGCCATGCTGGAACTTAGGGTGCTGAGCCAACCAGTAAGCAGCCTGCCGCCCTGGAAAGTGACTGTGGTCTGGGGAGCTGCGGCCACCCCAGGGCGGGGAAACCAGAAGCAAGAGCATCTCCTGAGATCCGCGCCATGCTGGAATTTAGGGAGCCGAGCCAAGCAGTAAACAGCCTGCCGCCCTGGAAAGTGACTGTGGTCTGGGGAGCTGCGGCCACCCCAGGGCGGGGAAACCAGAAGCAAGAGCATCTCCTGAACTATCACACATGTTCAAATTCCAATGAGACACAATGTGGTAGATAGAACCAATGGTAGAACAAAAAAAGCATGGTAGGACTTCTGAATATGTGTGATAGTTCAAACAATTTTCTTTTTTATCAAAAATGAGATATTATAGTACCCATTGATCATTTTCTGTTATTCGGTTCATAAAGCCCTGTAATTCTTTCACTCTATGTATGGCTTAATACTATTGTGTTATGTTTGATATTATTGTATTTGAAACTATGCTCAACTATAGCAGAGTAAGAGATATGGTGTTAG
>PVJX010044747.1:0-13045 GCA_004027295.1 Dolichotis patagonum
GGCATCTCGACCCTCACAGCTATTATTCATCATCAGAATCCCAGCACAAAATTCTACAGTAAGCATTTGCCCCTCTCTATATAGTATTAAAGTAGCATTAAAAAAAAGCCTGCAACCCTTTCTTCAGATTCAGATTCCCCTAAATTAGTGTTCTACAACTACCGCTACTCAACCTCACTAGTTTATTTCCCCAAAATAATAAAAAACACTAATTCTATGAAATATAAAGCTTAACAAATTTGTCCTCATATTTTGTAGACATGAGAACAAAATGATGAATTACATCAGTAATGTTAACCATCAATATTATTTGTAATATAACCTATTCTCTCTCTCTCTTTCCACATTATTCCAGCATTAATTAAGTTTTGACCTCAGAAAAAGAAAACTCAAATACCTTACTGAAATATCTGTTCATTATCCCAAAGCTAATTCAAGTGAGTTCATTAATTATTGGTATGCCAACAAACTTTGAATGCATATGAGTGATAGACATCCCAAATATTGAAAACACTCAGAGAAAGATAAAAGACAGAATCTCTTATAATCAGTCTATTAGGGGATAAAGAACAAAGATTTAAAAAATAGGAAATCAGTACAAAATAATATAAAAGCAATAATACAGGAGACTGGCAAGAAGGAAGAAAAGGAAAGAGAATGAGGGGAAAAAGGGAAATACTCTGTTTTAGACTCTGATTCAACTAGGCTAGCAGGATATCTACTTCATGCCGGTATGATTAATATTTTCACATACACTAGTCTCTTAATTCACCCTAAAATAAAAGTAATGCAAAAGTACAGAGCCTAAAAAGTAAAAGAAATGATATAAAGAGTTTAGTAGAAAAGTCATGTAAAAGAGTAGCATTGTATAAAGTTAGATCAGTGCTACTCTTTTCTCCCTTAGATTTTTAACTATTTATTTATTTAACTAAAGAGTTTAAAAAGCCAATTGTGAATATATTATTTTAAAAATTCTGTGAAAATTTCAAAAAAAAAAACTGAAAAAAATACCTAAATCATATATGGATATATTTCTTAACCATAAATAAGTAGAAATACATACTTTATGTTTCTCTCAAGTCTCACAGCTTTGGCTTACATCTAAAATAGATAAAACTACATGTTTAAAAGTAACGTTCTTATTATTAATGTCTTAGCTCTCAAGTTCCTTAACATAGGAGACTGTATGTTATCTCTCTGTACACTGCCTTCAACCTTTGGAGATGAGGTGTGGTACAATGGCACGCCCTCAGCTCAAATCTCAGCTTTGAAAATATATGCTAACTGTTCTTCGGACAAACAAAACTCTGAGCTTCACTACCCCTGTCTGTTAAAAGTAAGGCTGACGATACCTCTTTCTACTGGCTGTTAGGAAAATTAAAGGATATATAAGTGAAAACAATGCTAACTGTTATGTAGAATCCAGCATCTAACAGGTCTAAATATCTATTGGTTTTTTTTTTTTTCCCCTTCCGTATTCTTTGAGAATTATCAAGGTAAGTTTCACTCATTTTGAGAATTTCCTAGTAAAGGCATTTCCTTACCTTGGTTCTCATCTGGTCTCAGATTTGCTAAGGCAACGATCTGATGGCCGGCAGCAATGCACTGCATCATATTATAACAGCTATCCTTCCCACCACTAAAAACAAATCAGAGAGCAAGTCAGAGAGGGAGGTAGAACTAGCTCACAGACAATTAACTCAACACGGAGTCACTAGATATTGAAATAGAACACATTATTAAATCATAATCAGTTTTTCAGAATATGAAACTTTAGCAATCAGAATGCAGCAATAATAATGAATTTCTAAATCATAAGTAAACTGGGCAAAGGAACCTGAATGTCTAAGTTGCTACTTATACAAGCGCTTATGAAATGATATGCCACAAAAACAAATAAAATTCTAAACGAAGTATAATAACCCTCTAGTTTGGCAGAGTGGTATTAATACACAAAATTATTTAAATCTCAGCACAACAGTATATATACTCCTTAGATGCAATTAAGTTTTAAAAAAATCTGTTCCACCAAGTACTGGCTGCTATCACCAATTAAAGGATCAAATTAAAAATTTGAGTCATGACAAACCTTAATATACTTGCCTTCATATTTTGTAGACATGAGAACAAAATGATTACACCAGTAATATTAACCATCAATATTATCAGTGTATCAGCTCCTACTGTATATACAATGCTCATTTCAGAACTTCTCACGGAGAAAAAGAGTGTAAGGAGCAAAATGTAGTATTTACAAAAAGCCTGCAACCCTTTCTTCAGATTTGGATTCTCCTAAATGAGTCTTCTATAACTACTGCTACTGAACCTCACTACTTGATTTCCCCAAAATAATAAAAAAAAAAAACTAATTCTACAAAATATGAAAGACTGAAGAATGTCCAAAATCAACACTTAGCCTTACAATTTACTGTAAAATGTACTAACATCTCAAATATGGTTTCAAAGTACTACTTTTAACATGTTCTGCAGAGAGAGAACTAGTGTCTAACACAATGTTAACTGAATATTCTAAGAACAAAAAATTTTAAGGAGGTAAACAACATTGGGAAGTCCTTGCTACCTGACACTCCTCATAACACTCCATAGGTACACAGCAAGCACAGTCAACCCTCATTCCACCTTCCATTTCTATGGGTTCAACAAATTCTGCCAAGGGCAAATAACAAGTACTTGAAACAAAAACTGTATCTCTATGGCTGCCCCTGGCTCACAGGAAGGGTTGGTTTTGGGAAGAGAATCAAGAAGCCAAGAGTCTTCTCATGAGCCAGCCAGTGCAAGGGCTAGGAGGTAAGAAGAGCAACACTCCCCGCCCCTCCAAAGCAAAGGCTGATTCAGACAAAGTCAGGCTGAGATGACAGCAACTGAAGTAAAAGATAATAACAATAATAATAACTTAACGCTTATATTGATTGACCTTGTAGGCCTAAAGTTGGTAGTCTGAGCATCTATTTGGAGGATAACAATACGCATTATACCAACTGTGGGGGATTTCCTTGTCTTTTTTGAAATCCAATGTTTTGTTGCACTTTTTTGTTGTACTCCTGTATCCAGAACAATTATTTTGAAGATAACAATATGCAATATAACAACCATTATTAAATTACTATCATCTTGTTTTGAAAACCTATATAGCTATTGTTGTTTTTATGTTGTTGCTGTTACTGCTGTCATTTTGCTTTATTTGTTGCTTTTTGGTTTGTTTGCTTCTTGATTTTCTTACTCTTAAAAAAACTGTACCTCTAAAGAATACGCACAGGCTTACTAAAATACACTATTACAGTTATTTATGTAACATTTACATTGTATTAGGCATTACAAATAATGAAGAGATCACTTAAAGTATCTAAGAGGGTCCTATGTACCATTTTATATGAAGGACTTTGCATCTGTAGATTTTAGAACCCACAGAGGTCCTGTAACCAACCTCCTACAATACCCAGATGCAAATGTAGGGTATATATTAGATGAAAAACCCGATTTTCAGTTTCCAAATCTGGGATACTAAGCCAAGTTACTCCACACTTGGTTTATATACTTCATTACAGAGAATGACCCACTTTGATAATCTTCAAGGTATCACACAACTATAAAATTCAGTGACTTGTTTACAAATTAATAAAATAGTATTTTGGCCTAAAGGTATGAAAAATCTGTTTTACTTATTGCTAAAACACATACACATACCTCTTATCTCTCATTGTCATACACATACACAAATACAAAAAGATTCACTCTTCAGGTTCAAATGACTACATATAGATATAAAGCAAATGTACAGATATGTGATACATAAGACACAGGCATATACATGTCATGGGCATGTATGTTAGTGTATTGACACAACATACCTCTTGACATACATAAAACTCAATGTTTAGCAATAATTTTCCAACATTGCTTTCTTCAGTAACTGGATTATAAAAGTAATACATGAAAATTAGAGTATTTGGTGTAACATTATGTGGATCTTCTCTCCTTCCCTCCAAGGTTCTGTCTTCAGTAGGTGTGTGTTTTATTAGATGTTTTGGCAAACTGAATGTGGATGTGAATCACTCATTTCCTGGGCTACTTTTAATTCTTATTTCTGAAAACCAAGTGAAAATCACAGTGGTTAAAACTTAATCATTTCCTTTACAGAGGAAATAACAATACGTATGTTGGCTACTTTATACTCTCCTGAAAGCAATTGGAATACAGTATTCTAACAGCTGCAGTAACTAGAATGTCATCTCCAGTTTATAACAGGTCAATACTGTCAACCTGTACCACTACCTAGCACACCGAGTTAAACATTTATGAAATCTTCCACATACTTCAAAAGTAAATGCATCATTGCACCATACCTTAGACACTTGTGACCCAGTCCTCGTGAAAAGAAATCTTTAAGTAGTCTAAACTCCCTTTTCAGTATTGCGTGCTCTATTATTTCAATTTAGGGAATGAGTGTGGAACTTCTGAAGGGTCCAGTTTTGGATTTTCTGGTCATATTGTTGCAGGCAGCTGAGTTAGTTAAAAATATTATAGGCAGTCAGACAGGGCTGGTTCCCCTATGGAGCCAATACAGATACCTTGGAACTGTGGGGGAGACAGACACCTCCTGCTATGGGCCAGGCCTCAAGACAAAAGACCAAACAAATGCACCCATATTCTAAAGACTGATATTCTAAATAGTTCCCTATCGCCCTGAGGAAGCCTGGAGTCACCAACCCATCCCCCTAGGGAAGAGTCACTGCTCATAAGAATGCCAGCTTTCTTCGCGACTCGCTTCCCCATTTGTCCTAATGTAATCAATTTTACCTGAACTATTAATCTTATTGGCTGCCCATAGTTCTGTCCCACCTTATGCCCATCTGCCTTGGGCTTCCCAGTTTTCCCCCACCTTGAACCCATGGCTTTACTCTATAAAAGTCCCTGGAAAAGACAGAGTCCCTGGCAACCCACTCTGGACGCATTCTGTCTCTCTTTAAACAGAAGCTTTCTTTCTCTCAATAAATACGTTCTACTCTTAATTTCCGTTGTTCCTAAAATTCATTCAAAATTCATTTTGGAAAACAGAAACTCGCGGACATAGTAGGTCGGGAGTATCATTCCCCTATATCAATATAACTCATTTACACATCAAATATGATGGGTTATTATATACTTCAACTCCTTTGGAATACGAAGGATGTTATCACAAAAGCAGTCGTGGCCATGGCCGTGGCCGTGGCCGGGCACTGTGAACAACTGAACTAGCTCAAGCCTAAAATAGTGCAAATCAGTGTCCCCACAAGGGAAGAGATCTCTGGGTTTCAGGGCAAAAACAGAGGGAGGCAATGAGCAATCTACGTCCACCCTGCAGAACCACACGTGAAATGGAAGATGAGGGAGAAGTGATCTTGGTGGAAGGTGGCGGGACACCAATGATCCATGAGAACTATAGCGCAGAACGAAGGAAACAGGGGAGAAAACGCAGGAGTTATTAACAAAGTCGAACCAGGGGGTGCTCTCAAAGACCCACTGGAACTTTTACAAACAGCACGCCGGCAGTCCCTGAGCAGTCACACCCGCGCCTCAGGCGGCAGGGCCAGGCAGCAGGGCTTTTCAAGGGCCCCCGGGAGCGCACGGGTGAGAGACCCGGGCCAGCGCGAGAAGCGCGCGCAGCGCCCGCCCAGCCAGCCGGAGACAGCCCGAGGCCCCGCCTCTTCCTGTGGCCCGGAGGACCTGCGAGCCAGACCAGAGGCTCCGCACAGACCCGGTCTCTTTGGGCAACAGCGGCGGCAGAAAGTAGCCAAAGGCAGAACGGGGGAAGGGAGGCGGCCCCGGTGCCGCGCGCGTTACCTGATCAAGGCCGCGACCCTCATGCTGTGTACACTGCGCGTGCGTATGGCGGGAGCGGGCGCTGGGGGCCGAGGTCGCCGGCGCGCTTGCCTGACGCGCCGCGGGACCTCGCGCGGGTGTTCGCCGCGCCGCCTGTTCGTAACCCGGCGCCTCGGCGCGCTCGGGGGCCTGCGCAACGCCGGGCTCTGCTGAGAGTGTGCTGCCTCGGCGCCTCGAGCCTGAGGCCAAGGACATCCCGGGCCCGAAAAGAGCGCCGTTTAGGCACGGACTAACCACCTAAGTGAGGGCAATGAAGCTGCGGAAGGGCAAGGTCCGCGTCGCGCTGCCCCGGGCCAGTGGAGCTGTTTAGCCCTGCCAGGAGAATGTTAAAAATCACATGTGCTGAGAGTAGGAATGCTGCAAGACGGGCGAGTTTACTTCGCTCCACCAAAAAACTCGCCCCACCAACCCGAGAAAGTAACGTACACCGTTCATTCGACTCTTTGTGTTCTAAACCTGTAGAGTCCAGAGGTGCAATTAAGCCTTTTACCTGGCCTGTGGTTAGTTAAATATGAGGTGAGCCCAGTGACCTAGAGCTTAACTTATTAAGGCTTTATAACCAAACAGCAACGGCCTTGCAGGAAAAAAAAATGTAACCTCGAAATAAATTCACCAATTATTTATTAAGTTTGTTCCAAGTACCAGGGAAACATCCATGAATAAAGCAGACCACACCCTTCATGGAGTTTGAGGGAAAGAAAAGCAGGCAATACAGTATACAATTCAAAGCTATAAAATCTACAATTGAGAGCCTATAAAAGCTACAATTCAAAGTTAAAAAGAAGTTCTACATAGAAAAATTGAGGGGAATTGAGAGGTTGAGGAGCAAACTGCAGAATTAAATAGACCATTAAAGAAACTTCATTGATGAGTGACTTTTAGGACTGAGGAGTCAGTGATAGAACTACGGTTGTGCTTCAGGCAGTAAAAAAAAAAAAAAAAAAAACAACAAAAACTACGCCCCTTGTGTGTTTGTGGAAGAGCAAGGCAAATCAGTGGAACTGTAGCAGAGGTTAGAGTGATAGAGGGTCTTCACCCTCTATCATTGCAGTCTTACAACAAAGGCATGAATTAAAACTTAAAAGAATTTCATTGTGCAATGTTGACGATACATAAACTAATAGAAAGCCTTTACAATAACCAAGGAGAATGACATGATGGGGCCCAGAACCAAAATGATGAGTTTGTTAAATGAGAGGATGACAGCTCTATTTTTGAATGTAGAGCCAGTAAGATGGGACAGATTAGACATGAAATGTTACAGCAAGCCATGAAGGAATGTGAACCAGGTAAACTGGTTCTCTAAAGTCACACAGTGTTTAGTGTGATAGTGTTCCTAACCCCAGCTCAGCATCTTTCTTACAGGACCTTTGGGTTGAGTATCTTTCCTCCAGGTCTTTTTTACCTCTTGAATAAAATTTCTTTCAGTAACTTCGTCTTTTAAAACCTTTTACCTGAATTCTGTCAACTAATGAATTTTGCTAATTGCTTCCTGTATTGCTGGTACATATATTGTCTCTTCTTAATGTCTGTTGTATTTCCTCATACTACATTCCTTCCCAAATCACCAAATTTGAATGTGCTGTCAGAGCCACTCTACAAATAGTGGTTCCAATTTATTGTAGTTCAGTAGATATTTTTATTTCTGAAATTAGCATATATCAGAGTGGTTTCAATCCAGTTATCAGTTATTCTTAGAATTGTAAAATTTTGGAGAAATTTTTAAGAGTAGAGTGAACAAAACCAGCAGGATTGTTAACCCTCAAAGAAGTTCTGTTACAGACTAGAAGTTAGGCTCTGGTCTATTTTTCCCATTGAAGATCTTAAATCATTCTAAATCACCTTATGAGGCTATCATTTTCTTTTGCTGAAATTTGAAAACAGTACTCACAGTATCAGTTACTGTCTTTTGCAAGTAGATACCAACAAAGATAAGATGTCCAAGATTAGATGTCTTAGGCAAAAATGCATAAGAAGGAAAAAAAAAAAAAAAACAGGGAGGAAGAGGGAGCAGAAGGCAGCGAAACTTAGATTATAATGCAGGTTGTAGCCTATGAGAGCAGGAAAGGATGAAAGGACAAGTAGAAAAAGTCCCAATTTGCAGTGTGATTCTGAGTGCCTTGTCCAAACCAATGAGTAACCATAAGCCATAGTTGTCCATTAAAATAATTCCAATTGGGTCAGAGTGGCACAATTCTAGTATGTCTTCTGTGTCAAGTCACTGTCTTAGAGCACTGGAGGAAAAACTTGATCCGATGCAAGCTCATTGATCACAAAAGTGCCATAGCTAGGATATGAATGAGTTTATGACAATGTTTATAGTACACCTCCTCTATTATTCCCATAAACCCCTCTTACGAAAGCTTAGAAAAGGGAGGGTCATGGGACAAACTAGTCCTTCACACTGCAGTGGCCTCGTGTCACACTGGCACTTGTTCACTATTCACTTCATATTCCCCTTTCCCTCAGATGTCATTTCAGTGTGTCTTCTTGATGTACCTGCTGGTATGACCTAAGTAAATTTAAGGACACTTAACCCTTAGATGATTATAGCCTTTTCAGTCTGGGGTTGTTGCATGTACCTTTACAGGTACCATTGGTCAAGAGCATACAAGAGGCACCCAAACAGATTACCCATGTTTCATGTGTGCATCACTTTGTCCCCAGTGTACAAAAGTATTTCCACCTCCTCTGTCTAATCAGTTATGTGTGTTTACTGATCCCTGGGAGCAAAGAACCAAAACTGTGCTTCACCTGTACTTACAGTCGTTGAATCTTTGTTCTGACTCCTTACAAGAGAAGAAACCATTGAAGACCAGGGTCTCTAACTCTGCTTAGCCCACAGATCTGTGCAGTAAAGCGCAAAATTCCCCAGGTGTTCATTGAGATTGATTATAAATGGGGCCAGTCTTGCTTTTACTTCTTGGTTTGGAGAGCCATGTATTCCTACTAGAGACACGGTGCCATATAAAGATTTCTCACTTAGTACATACACCAGAAATGGCAAACCTGTTAGACCTTTCAGTGATACCAAAGCCTGCTACAGCATGTGAACCATAGATTTGCCACCACTGGCCTAGACTATATTCTGAGACCAGGCCCAGCAAGTTTCCATATTATTATCTCTGAGCTACTGATTTAGCTATGACTTCATTAGGACTTTACAGTACTCAACAAGACTACCTTTGCCTAAATAAAACAATATATGACATTTACAGGGGCCAGGGGTTTAGCACAGCAGTGTAAGCAACTGCCTGTCAAGCATGAGGTTGTGAGTTCGATCCCTGGTACCAGAAAAAAAAAAGTGAGATTCTTGGGGCTGGGGATTTAGCTCAGTGGCATAAATGCCTGCCTGGCAAGCTTGAGGTCATAAGTTCGATCTCTGGTACAAAAAAAAAAAAAAAAATTTATATCCCATGAATAGAACCTTATCCTTTACCACCTTTTTGTGAAGTGAGTTTTCTTGTGGATTCCCTGGAGGGGTGAGGAGGGGTGGTTTTCATGCCTGTAGAGTTAGTCTGCTGGTGGTGTCACCTGAGGCTGAGCAGACAGGAGAAGTTATGGTCCTTTAGCTGTGCTTAGTCAAAGGTTGAGAGCAACCTGACACGAATTCCGAGGTAGATCTAGCTCATCACTCTCAGTCACCTGGGCTTTACATAGCAGGTGTTTTTGAAAGGCAGCCAGAGCTTCCATACAAAGCTTCCATATAAAGACAGAACAGCTCTCCTCAAATCATATCATCAAAAACAGGAACATTTATACTACTGTTTCTTATTGCACCCAACTGAAATACAAAAATATCATGGGAAGAGTTTATTTGAACTAAGAAAAGTACTTGGAGTAAATCTATGGAAGTCTTATACACAACCATATTATTGAGGAAATAATTTACTTCCAAATATACTAATCTTGATCATACTAACAACCAACATTGAGTCCTCAAAAATTGTTAAGAAGAGTCATAAATTAATATGGAAAAGTTACTTTAAGCCAGTAACTTGCCTTTACTTAACATAACCTGGCCAAATTTCACAAATACTTGATTTAGCAAGATCCATGTAGATATTTTTCTACACAGGCAGTGTAAAGAGAACTTCAACTTAGTAAATATCAGTTCATTAGTAGATACCGTGTCAGTACCATCTAAAGCAATTTGATTTGTAATACACTGAAATGGGTTGCCCAAGATTCCCCTTTCCAAGTCATTGCGAGTGTCAAACAGTTACGTATAGATAACTGTGGATTAGCTTGTAGGTAAACAGAAAATCAGCCTTGAAAAGCTCAATCCTTTGCCATTTTACCTAAGGAAACTCTCCATGGGCAAACACTGTTGCTGATAATAAAAATTTGGAAAGTAAATTCTGCTTCTTTGGCAGTATATACATATCATTGATGTACTAATATAGTACCACACTCTCTTAATCCCAGTATCACACTTGATAGATCCAGTCAACTCCAAAAAGTCCCACCTATGAACACATGAGGCTTTGGGGAGACATCCAGATGCAAATCATAACAGCCATCTATGTGATAGACAGTGAAATATCATGTTTAAATACTCTAGAGTCACTCCCTCATTTGAATGTGAACACTGTCACTTATTAACTTTTATAATTTGAGACATTAATAAAACTTTCTTTTCTACTTTTATGAATTGTAAGACCATGCATGAACTGACTTAATAATTAAGTAGTGGTTTGCATAACATTTATTTTACATAAAGGAATGTCTGGGGGAAAAAGCCCTTAACATGATAGTGGTTGTCTCTGGGCAGTAAAATTGAATGGAGATTTTGTTTTATCATATACATTTTGTGTATTGTTTGACCTTTGAGAAAAGAATACATATTACCTTGTGAATAGAGTAGATGATACTGGACAGAATGGATGAAGGATAAGAAGGGAGGGAACAAAAAAAAAAAGAATGACTGATTCACAGGTTGGTTTCACGTTTATGTAATACCTTCAAGAATTTATATGAAAGTATAAGGTCTAGTCTGCAGTTTCCATAGTTTTCAAAAATTCAACTACACTGTTTCTTCCAATGTAAATCAGACTGTAGGGAACTGATGGAAGCAAAGTCGTGGAAGACTCATGAATAGGTCAGAATTTGTGTGATTCAGCCCATTCTTTTGCCAATAGAAAAGCACAGATTGGAAATAAACTTTTTTCCTGCGTCAGAAATTTACTTGATAATTTAAAGCTATAATGGGATATCAATATACACCTAATAGCTAAAAGTAAAAGAGATGACAATACTGTGTCGACAAGAATATGGAACAACTAAAACTTTGATATATTATTAGTAGAAATAAAAAAATGAAATTAGTAGAAATGAAAAAGTAAAAATAAAACAATTTGATAATATCTCATTAAGTTTAAGCACACTTTACATATGATAACAAAAACTCTCTGGGGTATTTATCCCAAAAAAATGAATGCCTATGTCGTCAAAAATGTGTATGTGAATGTTTAAAGGAGAATTATTTATAATACCTAAAAATATAAGGCATCCCAAATCTCCATCAATTGGCAAATGGATAAATAAATTGTGGATTATGCATCCCATACAATATTGCTCAGCAATGCACAGAGCAACAAGAATGGACTTCACAAGCATGCTAAGAGAAAGGAGTAAAAACACCACTATGTATTATCTCATTTACATGAAATTCTAGAAAATGTGAAATTAGGAATTATAGAGACAGTTTGGCATGCCTGCAACCAAGACTGAAAAGATGTCAAAGACAAATGGCTGGTGAGAAAACTTTTTAGGATGAGGGACCTATTTTACTTTGAAAGTAGCAGTGCTTACACAATTCCATGCAATTGGGAAAATCCACCAAGCCAAAAAAGTAAAGTGAATAAATTTTATTTATGCTATTAATATCTCAACAAAATAGTTATTTGATAAGGATGAAATCAGTTTGTATTATCAGTACGTATCATTCCTTTAATTTTTCTTTCTCAATGTATTCATTTGTAGATGGGAATTACACTTTGAAGTATACCTGTATATGTCAGAGGAATATCCTTTTCCTTTCATTTTTTTCCCAAACATTAAGAGTTCTGCAATTTTTATATCAAAGCTGTTATAGGAATGATTTTGTAGTTAAAAGAGAAATCAAGGAGACTTGTGGTAACTGCATTGTATATTAAGCACACTCTCAGTTGTGTGTTTTTTGTGAGACTTACTGAAGACTATAGGGTTCCTGTATAACATAAAGCCTACAAAACCATCTTTGGTGGTATATAGATATTCAAACACTGTTGTTTACTTCAGTTGGGTAGTAGTTATAAGCATGTGAAAGGAAATTTGCCTTACATACTAATATAATGAAAACATTCCAAAATTTTACTTAAGGATGGTGTTTTATTTCTGCAAGTAGCTAAACTTTATTATCTATTTTACTATATTCAAGCTTAAGAATGATATATAGAACCATATTATTGACTTTTATTTTCAAAATCTGAAAATTCATTATGTTTAGGAAATTTTACTCCATGTACATCTCCATGTACATCTTCGATAATTTCAAATATAAAAGCAATTTAGTTGTTAGTGCCTTTTATGTACTAATGACTGTAATGAAGGCTGAAAAGTTATTTCAATATTTTCTAATACCACAAAGCTTGTTTGGGAGTTGGATAAACTTGTTGAATTTTAGTTCTAGGGTGTTAATGTCATTTATGCAGTAAGTTTTTAATTCATCAGTAAAATAAGGGTGTTAAACTTACCAAATGTTTTCTCTTCCTTCCCTAGTTCCCTTCCCCTCCCCATTTACAAAACTATTTACATTGTACCTTTTTTTGCCCTTTTTTTCCTTTTCTTTCCCTCCTTCCCCCCAACCCCCTCCCAAATTTCCTTTCCCAATTGAACAATTTCTTCCTATCTCACAATATGCGTTGTACATTTTGGTTCTTTGAACTTTCAGTTTGTCACACCACAGAGATAATGTGGTATTTACACACGTGTATATAATTTATTTCACTTACAATTATGGTCTAAAGGTCCATTCATTTAGCCATAAATATCTCAATTGTGTTCTTTATGGCTGTATCTTTTTTTTTTTTTACTCTTCTTTCCAAAGGGAAATTTTCTTTTTTTTTATTTTATTTTTATTTGAAAGAGAATAAAACAAAAGGGGGCAGTACAGAGCAGATCA